>JAXIVB010000097.1:0-125369 GCA_036785055.1 Emydoidea blandingii | reverse complement strand
GGAACAAAGGACTGTAACTACAGGGGTGTGAGTGATTGCTGGACCCAGGCCATAAGCCACAGCATTGGTTTCAAAAGGATTGGGCCCAGACTAGGAAGGAGTCTAGTCTGTGAAAGAAGCTTATTGGGCTATCTCTCAGGGTGAGATTTACCTGTATTCAGTTTCCTACTGTATTAGGCTAAGACTTGCGTGTTTTGCTTTATTTTACTTGGTGACTTACTTTGTTCTGTCTGTTATTACTTGGAACGACTTAAATCCTACTTTTTCTACTTAATAAAATCACTTTTGTTTATTAATTAACCCAGAGTAAGTAATTAATACCTGGGGGAGCAAACAGCTGTGTATATCTCTCTATCCGTTTTATAGAGGGCAGACAATTTATGAGTTTACCCTGTATAAGCTTTATACAGAGTAAAACAGATTTATTTGGGGTTTAGGCTCCTAGAAAGACTGAATACTGGATGTTGGGAAAGTCCCTGTTAACTGAGAACCCCTGGGCTAAGTGAATCTTAGTTTCTGTGAACTGCAGGGAGGCGTGGCCCAACCTCTTGGTCTGTGCTGGAGCCGACTGGTGTGTCTAACTCAGCAATACAGGAGTGGAGGGAAGCCAGGTCTGGCGGGGGGGGGGGGGGGGAGTTCTTCTCAGTGGTATCCCAGCACATCTAGTGACAGCCTTGAGGGAGTTTCTGTGACCCAACCCGTCACACTCCCTTTATCTGAAATCAAGAAAAACCTGTCAGTGTGGGATGCAGGGACAGAGAGGGACAGATTTGCCTCTAAAGGAGGGACAGAGACTGATGGATAAATAAAGGGATGGCAGAGACAGTTTAAAGATGTAAAAACTGTTTCTCCCCCGCCCCTTAATTTCCCATCCCCTTCTGTGTCACAGGAAGTTTCCTTGGCCTCCCTTTTTGCCAGCAGGTTCCTCTTCATATGCCAGCTGCTGGGACCTGTGGGGTCGCCGGGCTGGGTTCAGCCCTCTGCCTAGGGGAACCTTCCCATGAGGCCAGCCAGCAGCTGACTCTGCCGCAGGAGTAGGAAATCCCTAGCAGACCAAGACACTAGAGACCTGGCCAGAGCCCTTACCGAGAGCAACGCTCCCCTAGCTGACCCCATCTATGGTTTCCACCCTAGACTCACAAAAACTCTCCCAATTCCCCTGATCCCAAGGGGAAATGGCTTCATTAACCCTGCACCTGCCAATCCAAAGGATAAACGGGACTCCATACCTAGGCTAGCGGGATGGATCTGTAACTGGACAGGGACTGGCTCAGTAGGGGAGGAGGGAAACCAGAAACCCTACAAGGTTTGTATCTCTTAACATAACAATAGAATAACAGGGGGATTCGGAATGTACAAATTATCTAAAGCTCCTTGCTAGTGGTCGCCATTACAAAATCAGCATTTACCCCAGTCAGTACGCAGCAGTGCTGAAATGCCACACTGCTTCCTGATGCTTGGAACTGGTACAGGATTGCAGCACTAACTAGAACCTTCACCACCTCCACAAAACAGTAATTCTGTTGACAACTGCTGAACATGTGTATTTACACAAGCATCAGGTTCAGCTGTGGGTGTCAGTTAAATGCATTTTAAAAAAAACCTACTCTAAATGATCCACTGCACACATAATTCCCCCTCTTGGGAGAGGATGAGAGAGAGAATGGACCACACCTGGCAGTTGTTAGTCACATTGCTTGATGCATGGCTGGAAGCTGCTCAAGCCCAAGATTTTTTAAAGGTCTTTACACATTGCAGTGCTGAGTGGAGCAAAGTCTACGTGACTTAGCAGCCTACATTTCATTTTCAAAAGTGACTTAGTGCCCCATTCTCTTCCAATGAGAGAGGCTTCTAAGTCACTTAGGCCTTCCAGGGCTGAGTGGAGCAATGCCTAAATACCTTTGCAAATCTGGGCCTCAGATACTATGATGAAAAGGGCAGTAAAAGAACCGATGTAGAAAAGAGGAAGAGATTCTCGGGTGCACCGAGTGTTGCTCCAGATGCCTTTATGCCCTGCTCTGCCCAGTCTTTGGGCGCTGTCATAAAGAAGCTCAGTGCTGGGCATAACTTAGAGCAGCTTAAAGGAATCCTGGCCAGTGTTTGTCTATGGTTCTGTCTCTCAAGCAGGGCTTAACTTGTAATGAAAGAGGTGCCAGGGCTCAAGCAATTGTTTTTTACATTCATAACTGATGCCGCAAGCCCAGGAGGGCCGGGGCTATGGATTGCCAAGCCTGGCAAGCCCTGGCACAGATTAAGCACTGCTCTCAGCACGGCTTTCCCTGCTCCTGCTCCATCACTCTGTAGGGAACTGATAGTATCTGGGTCTCATAGTAGGAAGCACATAGGAGACTGCTGACACTTACTGATGGTCACCTGGGTTCCGGCTCCTGACACAGACAGGTTCCTTGCTGTGATCCCCACCTCACACACGTAGGTTCCTGTATTAGATGAATTCGCATTCTTCAAAGTGAGAGAGGCAAACCCATTGTCCAAATGCAGGGTTGTGATCACATCGCTGTCATTCACCAGCTCTTTCTTTAGTCCCTCAGTCCCATAGTTATACCATCGCACATACATGGTGCTGTGATTATTGACTGTCTTGAATGTACAATTCATGGTAAGTTCTGAGCCTTCGAAATCACTGACACTGGTTGGGGTTTGATTCACCATCAGGTGGGTAATTTCTGCAGAAAGAGAAACACAGATGATGGCACCTTCATTGAGAAATAGTTCAATGTGCCAGCAGACAAGGGCAGATGTACAAAATGAATCTCTCCACTCCTGCTATTTAGTTTCCCCTGCTTGTGAAGAGTTTAAACTGATGTTCTTTCGTTAGGCCCCATATAGAGCTGTATCGTGCATGTCAAGACTTTTCTGCTCTGTTTAGTGAGCAGGTAACCCCAGAAGCTTCAGTCTAGACAAACCCCCTCCAACAATGTGACTTCTTACCCAAACCTTGTGTACGCCTGACACGCCTGCCAAATTCCTTACATTCAAACCCTTCTTGAGACCTATTTCCCTCCACCAGCCCAATGCAGGGCAAGAGAGAGGGTGGCCAATTCTCCTTCGTTACAGAAAAATGGGATTCACTGAAGGACGTGGAATGGGCAGTTCTGAGACGTGATGCTCTTCTGCTGGCAAAGGCAGGGGAGTGAGGATCGGGGTGCAACCGTTACTCTGGGCAGGGCTGTGCTTACAGCATAGGAGAGAGTGTCAGCAAGTCTTTAGCACTGGTTTTACTGGTGGAAACTTCAGCAGCTCCAGGGCTAGGCAGCAGCTGAGCAGGGGGTTTGAGGATCTCCATGGCCCCCAGATGATGGATTTAAGGGCCTAAAGCCCCGTGTGGATTTAGTCCTTTAATCTCTGTCTCACTTCCCAATCTACTGTTAGGACGTCTGCCCAATCTCCCCCTTTTGTCTGTCTTGTCTGTTTAGAGTGTAAATTCTTTGGCTCAGGGGCTCTCTATGTCCATGTACAGTAGAGCTGATTGCAAATGTTCTGGCAAAACTTACCTTAGACTGAAAATGCCAATGCGCTGACGAGAACTGATTCACCAAATCTACTACAGATTTGACTCCACTTTCGTCAAAACACACACCGGTTTCTGTTGGTGTTCCAAGAGCCACAGGGTTCAAAAAGAACCAGATAAGAGCCTGGAGGATGGGTCCATCAATGGCTATTAGCCAGGACGGGCGGGGATGGGGATGCCAGAAGCTGGGAATGAGCGACAGGGGATGGATCACTGGATGATTGCCTGTTCTGTTCATTCCCTCTGGGGCACCTGGCACTGGCCACTGTCAGAAGACAGGACACTGGGCTACATGGACCTTTGGTCTCACCCAGTCTGGCCGTTCTTATGTTCTTCTGTCCCGTGAGCCCTAGCTCGGGGAGTCGGGAGTTGAGTCTTGGGGCGGGTGGGCTCCCCACGCTGTGGCAGAGCCAGGTCTCTAGGGGCTCTTGTTGTCTGCTCGGCTCCCTGCTCAAGCCAGGGCTCTTGGCGCTTCCAGTGTCCCTGCTATGGAGCTGGAAGCCTGGAAGTTCCAGGACCAGCTCCCAGGGGTGCAGCTCTGGGGTCGCTCCGCCACGCAGACTGCCCCGGGCTGGAGATCCCAGGGCCTCTAGAGTCCTGGGCCAGTGACTCCCCAGGCTGCTCTACTTGTAACTGGCCTCTGGGACTCTGGAAGCCCTCGGGTCCCTGGCCCGGGTGCAGTCCTGATCTGTCTTGATTTGGAATGAAGCCAATTCTGAAATAATGAAACTTCTCACAAACTGAAACCGCCAGCTCTAGTGTACAGGGCCTAGCACAGTGGGCCCCACATGTTGGTTGAGGCCTCTAAGCACTATTGCAAAGCAAACATTCAATAACAACCTATTACTGAGCATACAACTTTATTCTGACTCTGCTCAAACCTTTGTGGGTTTGGGTTGGACTCTTCGGGGGCTAAACTAGAGGGATGCCCATGTTTTGTTACTTCTGTAGGTCAAGCACATTGCATGCACCAGGGACTCTTTGCATCCCTCTGTCCCCACAAGGTCCCTGGGTGCCACCCTCCCACCCCCCTCTATTTCAGGGACTCCCTAGCCCCCACCCTCATGCCAGGAGCTCTGTGTCTCCCCCATTTCTTCCACCCCCCCCCCATGCTACAGTCCCCAATTCTGCCCCAAGCCAGGAGCTCTCTGTGCCCTAATTCTCTCCTTTTCCACCATTCCAGGGTCCCCCATTCTCCCTGCATGCTCGGGGCTTTGGCTGTACCCTCATTCCAGCATTATCCCCAGACCAGGTCCCCCATCCTCCCCATGTCAGGGGCTCTGTCTGACTTCCCCTCCTCCCTTCCCCACTGTTATTATTTCTCCTCTTCCTGCCCGGGACATAAATCATCCAGTGTCAGCATGTTACACTCTACTGGGGGAAGGAGCAGAGATGAGATGGGAATGTTTTTCTACTGGGAAGTGTTAATTGGTGCCACAAACTGGTTCTTTGATTTAGACAGTTACAGAGCTGGCTTTGCTCCAAGCTGATACTCTGCTAAACAGAGAGCAGGCACTCCATGTGTCCCCCACTTTTCCCCTTTGGGTTTTCTGATTTCCCCAATATCAACAGAGTTCTGCCCAGTGATGCCTTCAATACTCCCTGAAATGTTGGAATTGATAGGCTGCGGGGTTCCAAATTATTGTGTCACAGACCAAGAGAAATGCCATCACGTTGAGTGCACTGTAGCTGTGTCAGTCCCAGGATATTAGAGAGATAAGGTGGGTGAGGGAATAGCTATTATTGGACCAACTTCTGTTGGTGAGAGAGACGAGCTTTCGCTCCATCGAGCTCTTCCTCGGGTCTGGGAGACGTACTCCCAGAACCGCAGCAAAATGCAATGCTTAAACTCCCACACAGATTTCCATCACAACTTCAACAACCACCACCCACCCAGCCATTAAACTCTCTGGGGAACACTCCCACACTAGCATCAACTTCCTGGACACCACCATCAGCTTCAACAACGGAACCCTACAGACAACCCTAGACAAGAAACCCACAGATCACCACACCTCCCTTCATAAACCCAGTAACCATCGGTAGTGGGGCGGATTGGCCGCCCACAGACCCAGAGTGCGAGGAGCCCCTCATAGAACGCAGGTGGGTGGAGCCATGCTACACTCAACCCTCCTGCCGGAAGTTAGTGGGCGGGGCCGGAAGTATAAAAGCCGGGCCGGAGAACTCAGTTGGGAGGCAGCTGCCGGAGGAGCCAGACGCCTTCTGTGAGCTCCTGAGCTGGGAGGCTGCTGCAGAACCTGAGGGAGCCGAGGACTGGCCAGGACTGCCAGGGCCATTTACAGACCCGAGCACAGAGGAGCTGCAAGTCCTGACAGAGGCCTTCTTCCCCAACGACCCTCTACAGAGCCAGATATGCCCTCAGGGGGAGTTGGGACCCTCCAGAAAGTAAATGCAGTGACTGTAGCAGGCCCTGCAGCGGGGCTCACTCCCCTAGTGCCCCTGTTCGACTACCCTTACCGTGTTCACACTCAGGCCCGTAGAAACCAGGGTAGCAATCACAGGTGTAGTTCCCGATGGTCTCCACGCACTCGCCACGCTGGCTGCAGGAGAAACGCTGGCAAGACGCTGCAGAGATACAGCTGGGTTAGGATCCACCCTAACAGCTCCTTAGAGACCAAGCAGACCCCACCCCACTGCCTGGATCCTGCACTCCATCCCTGCTGCATTTCTTCACTGTGGGATTCTGTCAGAGCCTGTTAAAGTCATGGGTTAAAAACCCTGCTTTCAAAGGCCTTGGCTCTGGCCCTGCAAGAGCACTCGGGGCCTAGATACCATCCAGGGCACCCAAGCTTTGCCTGGCCAGGTGGCGTTGGCACCTTGCCAGAAGCTTGGAGGCAGTGGCTGCTTTGCACAGATGGTCACACTGCTCTTGGACCCAGAGGCGCTGCCTGTGGACAGCGCTGACCTGGACGGGTAGGCTGCCCTCTGGATTGAGATGGAGCGTTGCATGCTGGGCCTGCAGGGGACACACCCAGGCATTGATCAGAGGCCAGCGTGTGCCACGTTTGGCTATCAGGCTGTGCTTTGACCTCCCTGCCCCCCTCCCCCCCTGCACTGATTGCACTCCGAAGAGGGTAGTAACTCTTTGGCAAGGAGACTCCACTGAATCTCCCCAGGGCTCAGAACAGGTGCTCCTGGGGCCAAGCGCCTGGCATGTCAATTTACAACGGGACTTTGTGATGAGACGAATGTAGGGATCAAAGCAAGACTCATTCAGAGCCCAGGCTCAGCTCCCGTCTGCGTGGCCCATTTGTGAGGGAGAATGTGGAAGGCAGGACTTTAACTCCCCAGCCAAAGGAACCAGCGAGGCACAGAGAACAGTGAGTGCTCCCAGGCACAGGTGTTGCACACAGCAGCTAACATGCAAAGCGGGTGCAGGCCTGTGCTGCCGGCCACGGGACAATACCACTAACGCCTAACACCAGCTAGCACTAACCAGGCCCTTGGTGGCTGTCTCCGTAGAGAAGTCAGGACTCGGTGGGCCATGGAGACCGACTGACCCTGCACATGAGGGTTGAGGCACTCTAGCTGGGTGGGTGGGTGAAGTTCCTCTGCCCAGACAGTACCTCTTTGTAACCGTGTGTCTGGCCCTTTAAGGGCTAGAGGCCTGGGGCCAGCCAACCCTAGTTACCAGGTAGGCACAGCTGAGCAGGGGTCAGCTGATGTCCCTGGACAAGTGGCAGGAAGCTTCAGAGAAGGGGGATGCTCAGGGAGAGACAAGCCAGGAGGCTTCTGCAGGAAACCCTTCACCGGGGGCAGGGATTGGGCCTAGGGTTACCATCCGTCCGTATTTCCCCGGACATGTCCGGCTTTTGCGTCTCTAAATAGCCGTCCGGGAGGAATTGGTAACAAGGTTAAAAGGTCCGGGATTTTTCCCCTCCCCTCCCTCCCTCCCTTCCATGCAGAGTGCGGCTGCTGATTGGGCAGCTGGGCTGGATTGAGCCACTCCCATTGGCCTCCAGCAGCCAGAGCCCTCCCCTGCTCCCCTCCCCTGCTGCCTGCAGCGTGTTTTGCCTACACGTGGACATGAGCATGGTAAGGGGAGTCCCAGGGGGCAGTCAGGGAGCGGGGGAGTGTTGGATGGGTCCCCGGCCCCTCCACCTGCCACCCCCCCTCCACGCATCCCCCCCCCCCCGTGAGTCGTCCCCCCCCCCCCCCCGCCTGCCTCTCCCATGCCTGCTTGTACTGCCAGAGCCGGCAGCAACTGCTGTCTGCTGCCCCCGGGTCCTAGTGCCCCCCATCCACAAATGGCAAGACAGGCTGCCCTTACCCTGCCCTTCCACCCTAGCCCTGAGCCTCTCCAACGCCCCAAACCCCTCATCCCCAGCCCCAACCCTCATCCCCCCGCACCCTAATCCTCTGCTCCATCCATGAGCCCCCTCCTGCATCATGAACCCCTCAGCCCCAACCCTCATCCTCCCGCACCCTAATCCTCTGCCCCAGCCCTGAGCCCCCTCCTGCATCATGAACCCCTCATCCTCAGCCCCAACCCTCATCCCCCTGCACCCTAATCCTCTGCTCCATCCCAAAGCCCCCTCCTGCATCATGAACCCCTCATCCTCAGCCCCAACCCTCATCCCCCTGCACCCTAATCCTCTGCCCCAGCCCTGAGCCCCCTCCTGCATCATGAACCCCTCATCCTCAGCCCCAACCCTCATCCCCCTGCACCCTAATCCTCTGCTCCATCCCAAAGCCCCCTCCTGCATCATGAACCCCTCATCCTCAGACCCAACCCTCATCCCCCCACCCCCTATTCCTCTGCCCCAGCCCTGAGCCCCCTCCTGCATCATGAACCCCTCATCCTCAGCCCCACAGCCCTCACCCTTGCACCCCTCCTATCCCCAAACTCCCAACCCCCCTCCCCCTTCCCACACCCCCCCTCCTGCCCTCAAACTCCCTCCCAAAGCCTGCACCCCCTCCCTTTGCACCACCTCCCACCCCCAAACTCCATCCCAGAGTCTGCACTCCTCACCCCCTCCTGCACACCCACCCCCTGCCCCAGCCCAGAGCCTGCACCCAGCACCCAAACTCTATCACAGAGCCTGCACCCTGCACCCCTCCTGCACCCTAGACTTTCTCCCCCCACCCAGGACCTGCACCCCAGACTTCCTCCCCCCACCCAATCCCCCTCCCAGAGCCTTAGGCAGGTGGGGGGGGGCGGGTTCTGGGCACCACCAAAATTTCTACAACCCTGCCACCCATGCGAGTGGATAAGCGTCGGGGCAGTCAGGGGACAGGTAAGTTCCTAGGGGGGCAGTTAGGGTGGGGGGTTCTCAGCAGGGGGCAGTCAGGGGACAAGAAGCGGGGAGTTGGGGATTTTGAGGGGGGCAGTCAGGGGGTGGGAAGTGGGAGGGAGTGGATGGGGGCGGGGGCGGGGCTAGGGCGGGGCTCCTCCCCCCCCAGTGTCCTCTTTTTTGATTGTGGAAATATGGTAACCCTAATTGGGCCTGGAAGGAAGCCCGAGCCAGAGGGCTGAAGAAGGCTGAGAGCCAGGGAGAACAGACTCCAGGCAGTAGGGAAAGACTCCAGCCAGGCAAGGCGAGAGTGGCTTGCGGAGCAACCTCAGACCACGAGGGGGCATGGGAGGCGGCCGGCCCATTGACACTCTTCTATGGACAATTAGGGACTTACTTCTCCAGAGCTGTCAATCCAGCAACTCTCCCCAGCCCTACACGTGTTAGACAGACACACACTTCCAGAGAGAATGACAGTGGTGGGGTGGTTACCTTGGTAACACAGCGCCCTCTTTTTCTTTTGGCAGTTCTCATCATTCCATCTTCCAGCATCACGGTCCCTCTTTATGTAAATCTCCACACAGTCTTGGTTCTTCCCTTTATTGTTGGGTTCCCTGTTAGCCCAGTTCTCAGCCTCCTTCGTCAGGGCCTTGTTGGTACCAACCCACGTCCAGACATCGTTTATCTTTCGTATCCCAATCCAGTAGTATGTTCTATGGCGGGGTAAGACATTGTTGAGATAAGCAATTTCCCCCTGGTTCTGGATTGCTACGAGGTCGGTGTAGAATGACCTGCAAAAGTTTCTGGCCAGCTCCCAGGAGTAATCAGATTTGTTACCATAATGGTAGGTCCAGGCTCCCACTTCCACCTGAGTCACTAGCACTGTTGGAAAGAGTAAAATCAGGCAAACTTGTGTTACAGTCAGTGACAGAGCTATGGGTTGACTATCGATGGGTGACACCAGACTATAGCTTATATCACACACAAAAGAACTGCATTAAAAGAACATTATTTAGGTTGCAAAGTCAAGCGCTCAAATGTTAGGAAATGCCACAATTAAGGTTGCCCATGTAACTGAGTTCAGCCCCCTTGTGCGCATGCACGATGGTATAGTCTTTAATGGCATGATAATGTACTATTTTTCCATGGGTCCTCTGCCTCACTCGGTGCAGAGGATGGACGGTGCTCACTGAATGAGGAGCTATTCAATAGTGTGTTTTCTCCTCACTGGTCAATGTGTGACCGCCCCCCCCCCCCCGCCCCAGCCTTATTTACTGCACACTATACAAACCCTGCTCTGAAGACAGAATTATTCATTTCCCCAAAGGCTTTTCTATAGCGCTCATCACTCCAGTACCTGAGTGCTTCACAAACCTGAATGAGTTTATACTCACAACAGCCCTGGGAGATAAGAGGGTGGTATTATCCCCATTTCACAGATGGGAACAGAGGCATAGAGGCACTGGTTCTCAAAGGTATTTAGGCACCCAACAGCCATTGACTTTATTGCAAGTTAGGTGCTTAAATACCTTTGAGGAGCTGGACCAGAGAGATTAAGGCCGGAAGTAATTTTGGGTGTCCCATTTGAGTAGAGCCCTGCGCAGATGCATAATTATCTCCACAGATGCGGATATCCATGGATCTAAAGCAGATACCGCAGACTTGCAGGGCTCTAGTGACAACGAGCGAGACAGGCGCATATGCTCCTGGTCAGGAGACACCGCTTGCACACACTAGTGTGACCAGAGACAGCTGCCAGTCAGTCTAGTGCCCGCCCCGCTGGGCAGGGCTGGAGGAGGAACAGCCATGCCGGAGGAGCTGCCTGGGCTGGGTGCTGGCTCCTGCGACGACAGCCCGACATGCTGCTTCTTTCGCCGCTGCGGTTCCTGGCCCAGTTGTTGGCCATGGCCCTGCGGGTCTCACTCGCTGTCACTAGAGCCCTGCGAATCCGTGGAGATCCGCTTTATAGCCACAGATATCCGCACCCGCGGATATACATTGTGTATCTGCAGAGGGCTCTACATTTGAGACCCCTAGGACCGGATTTTCTGGAGTATTTAGCATTATAAAGCACTATGTTCAGAGCACTGTTCCCATTGACTTCAGTTGCAGCTGTGAGTGCTCAGCACTTCTGCAAATCAGACCCCAGGGTCTCAATTTGAGCACCCAGAAAGTGAGGAACACACATTCAGTGGCCACCTGGGAAAAGTTTGGTTTAAGTGACTTGCCCAGCATCACATGGGAACTCTGGGGCAGAGGCAGGGGTAGAATCCAATTCTTCAGGGCGGCAGTCAACAGCCTTACCCTTGAAACCATCCTTTCTCTTCTTGCAACCCCCGCCTCATTCATCACACCTTCCAGCTCCTGCAACAGATGGGGTAGGGCTCCTACAGACAACAGCTTTTCTCACTGTACAACCTGGGTTCATTCCCTAGCGTAGGTCCATCCTGTGCACTCAGCGAGGCAAGGGTTCTGGCATTTCCTAGGGTATCAGTGCTTGACTTTGAAACATTAACAGTGTTCTTTTAAAGTAGGTTTTTGGGGGGGGGGGGTGTCTGTAACTTTCTACGTTTTTTAAAAAGCAAACTGTAAAAAACAGAAGATCCATCACGTGGCATCATAGTGACACCAATATGGATCATCAGCAGGGTTAAAATCCTGAGATCCCGTGCACAGACCTCTGCCACTTGAGCTAATGGAGGAACCAATAGCAGTAGCAGGTTGTCATACTCCCTATGGGCCAGCACTAGAGGGATATGAGACACACATTTTGCCAGTGGATTTCACAGCTATTTGCTGACAGCAGAGACCTCAGGAATTGTGGGTTCCATTCCAGGCTCTAGCAGAGGTGGCAGCTGAAATGCCTAAAGAACACATGAACGACTATGAACATTTTAAACAAAAGGCCAGAATTAGAATGGGGCTAACACCTGAGCATGCCCGTCGGCGGTTCAGAGCCCTAAGGCGGAAACCAGACGTGGCATTGTCCCGACACGCCTACCACATTGTAAAAAATTAATTAGCCTCTTAGAATTGGTAGGGCAACTCCCACCTTTTCATGTTCTCTGTATGTATATATATCTTCTTACTATATGTTCCATTCTATGCATCTGATGAAGTGGGCTGTAGCCCACGAAAGCTTATGCTCAAATAAATTTGTTAATCTCTAAGGTGCCACAAGTACTCCTGTTCTTTTTGCGAATACAGACTACCACGGCTGCTACTCTGAAACCTGTCACTAAGTGAGAAACAGGGGTGCTGGAGTCCGAAGGCCCAGGCCTGCAGTAATAGTCACGTGGCCTGCCCTTGGAAGTCTGGCACACTAAAGGGGTTACTCCCAGGGCCTGGTTTAAAGGCTGGGGCATGGCCCAGACCCTCTAATCCACGACAGGTGCCAACCCCCTGCACTCTGTCTGCACCAAAACTCGCACTGCTGCTGGTGCCGGTGCTGGAAATGGGGTTGGGACTTTCTCAATGCAGACAGCAGGCCCAGGGAAGCACTTGCAGAGGGGAGAGCTGGCCTGGACCATGCCTGTGCAGAGGAGTTCATCGGCCCCTGCCTGGCTGGGGAACTGTGAGCTGCCTTGGGAAGCCGTGCAGGCCCATGTGAAGGCCTCTCCATTGTAACTAGGGTGGAAGCGCCTGGCTCCCTCAGCCTCAGGGGGCCGTGTTTCTCAGGTAATTGCTAGGGACTCTACTGGTTTCTGGGATACAGGAGGGGCCAAAAGCCAAGAGAAGGGATTAGGAGGAATAGGATTTAGGTCCCTAAATAATCACCCCCAGGTGGGAATGTGGCCCAAATGAAACGGTTTCAATGGGCCTGGCAGTGAAATGTCCCTGAGCAGACCAGGAGTGACTGATGGTGCCACAACAATGCCACTCCCCTCCCAGAGCTTTCCCAGGGATACGGCTGTGAATTCTCCCCTGGCAGGGGCAGCGGCAGGCCATCAAAGAGCTGCAGGAAGGCTTACCCCAGCTAATGGCAGCAAAGCACAGGAGTCGGGCGACATTCCAGCCACATCCCCAAGCCCTTGGACTGGAGCAGAGTCCTCCGGCGCTGCCCTGGGGGTCAGAAAAACATGTCCATAAACCCCTCTGTGCTTCACAGCAGGCAGGTCCAGGCATATTTACACACTGAGCTGAAACAGACACTGTTGGACACACCTGGCTGACACAGACACTATCTCTGATTAGCTCCCATTTACCATGCAGATAAAATGCAGAATCTCAGAGGGAAGAGCTGCCAGCCTCCACAGGGGAAGAAGGAACAGTTGGAATTTAAGGCAAGTGATTCGATTTAGCAACATCATCTCCACAACAGGTTGTTAATGAACGTCCTGGAGAACGTGAGTATGAGTGTGAGATGTTGTCGGTCAGTGTCATGAGTTCAGCTCAGAGGATGGATGCAGTTTTTGTCCATAAATTAGAGAAACAGCTGAGCAGCTCAGTCAATCGGAGCAATATTCAAGTGTAATAGAGTTATAATAGAATTAGAAAAAATGGGAACCATCCATGGGTCTAAACCTGAAATGCTGCAAGCTGCACCAGCAGGACCCTCCTCTCTCTGGGCTTCAGAGGGCAGGATCCAGCACCAGCCCGAATGTCTACACAGCTGTGTGTAGGGCCATAGTGTGAGCTCTGCGAACCTGGGCTGTGAGACGCACTGCTGTGGGTTTAAAGCACAGTGCAGATGTACCCTCTGGCATCTTACCAACAGGGGCTGAGCCCAGCCTTGCCCAGAGATCTGGGGGAAAGGAGGGGTGTGGTCTGAACCAGTGAAGCTAGGGTGGTGGTGTGGCAAGGGCTGGCTGCTCCTCTCATCCGGGTCTCAGCTTCCCGGGGGTGGCTGGCTGGCTCCCCAAGCAGCCTCCCAGGCCGGAGAGGCTCCATGCTGTCTTTTGGCTGGCAGGGAGGCTTTGAATGAGGCCGTCTCTGGTAGCCCATCTCCACTTTCCCAACCAATCCTCATGCTGGGGTTGCTGCTATTCCACCGCCCGAGCACCAGCTCTTCCCAGTGACGCCTACAAAGCCCGGCTGTACCAGCCACCTGGCTGGAATTGGGGGGCACAGGGAGCCATTGGCTAGCATTCAGTAAAGTCATTAGTGTAGGAGCTCTGGAGGGAAGGCAGAAAGGAAGGGAAGGGGAAAGCGGGGAAGAGCTCCCCTCCCCATGTGGTTTTTAACCTTTACCTCTGCTTCCCAGGTCGGGATCTCGAGCTGATGTGCAGGGGATATTCATGGGTTTGCTGGGGGAGAGAGCCCCCTAGCTCAGGTGACTGAGTGAAATCCCAATTGCACAGCATGGGGGTGGGGGGGCTGTCCTTATCGGCTCAGGGCTGGGCTGTGGGGTGGGGTGGGGAGGGGTTCTCTCCCTGGCCACTCAGGGCTGGGCAATTGGGGGTTCTCCCTGAGCATTCAGGGCTGACCAGTGGGGGGAGGGGCTCCCCATGGCAAGTCAGGACTGTGCAGCAGAGGGGGCTCCCCTGGCAGCTCAGGGCTGGGTGGGGGTTCATGAGGGGGCTCGCCTCAGTTCAGATGGGCAGCGGGGGGGCTCCCTTGGCAACTCAGGGTGGGGCAGTGGCAGGGGGGATCTCCCTGGGCAGCTCAGGGCTGGGTGGGAGTGCAGGGGGGCTCTCCTCAGCTCAGGGCTGGGCAGCAGGGGGATCTCCCTGGCCACTCAGGGCTGGGCAGTGGGGGGGGGTTTCTCTCTGGTCACTCAGGGCTGGGCAGCAGGGTTGGGGGAGGGCTCTCCCTGGGCAGCTCAGGGCTGGGGTGGGGGCTCCCCTGGGTATGTCAGGGCTGGGCAGCGTGGGGGGACTCCCTTGACAGCTCAGGGCTGGGTGGTGGGGCGGGGGCTCCCCTGACTGCTAAGATTGGACAGCGGCGGGGGGGGGAGGGGGCTAACCTGACAGCTCAGGGCTGGGCAGTGGGGGGTGGGGGGGAAGGGGCTCCCCGACAGCTCAGGGCTGGGCAGTGGAGGGGGGAGGGGACTCCCCGACAGCTCAGGGCTGGGCAGTGGGGGGAGGGGGCTCCCCTGACAGCTCAGGGCTCAGCAGTGGGGGGGGGGGTTTCCCCTGACAGCTCAGGGTGGGGCAGTGGGGGGGAGGGGGCTCCCGAACAGCTCAGGGCGGGGCACCAGTGGGGGGGGAGGGGACTCTCCTGACAGCTCAGGGCTCGGCAGTGGGGGGGGGTCCCCTGACAGCTCAGGGTGGAGCAGTGGGGGGGAGGGGGCTCCCCAGCAGCTCAGGGCGGGGCAGTGGGGCTCTGCTGGTTGAAGCTGGGTGGTCTCATTTCAATTAAGCTTGGAGAGTTGAGCACAGGAGAGAACTCAACCCCTCTCACCACCTGGAGTTTCCTTCTGCAGGGGTCTGTGGGGCACTGTCAGGGCATCATCCCTGCTGCCCATGCAGGGTCCTGCTCTGGGGGCCATTTGGGGTCTCTGTTCCTGGCACTGTCCCCTGTCCCCACACTCCGAGGTGTCTGGGGCGGAGGGTGGGGGCTGTCGCTAAGGAGCCAGCTTGTAGCTCTCCCTTGTGAGCAGCAGCTCCTCTGCCTGCCTCCCTCCTTCCTAAACACTGCGCAGGTGAAGCCAGCCACGTCCCCAGGCAGAAGAAGGTACTAGACCTACCATCTCCAGTGCCGACCTGCCAGCCTCCCCTCTCGCTCAATCCCTGGACCGGAGACAGCTTAAACCGTCCCTCTGCTTGGCTGTGGCTTGCAGCACTTCCTTTTAAGTGTGCAGAACCTCACTGCATCCCTTTTCTATTCCTCCCCCCGCACCGAGTCACAGCTCGAAGAGTCATTGGGCCAGAGAGAGCGTGACTGTGAAGCCTGGTGGGTAGGGACTGAGCTGGGAGATGAGAAATCCAGGGCCCAGTCCCCTGCTCCAATGATCTGGTATTGATCCAGAATACGACAGTTGAAACCGAGGGATCCTCCATCAGTATATCCTTTAGCCCAGTGGTTAGGAAACCAATACATGATTGGTATAGTGAGTTGTAACAATGCGGTTCTGGCGGGACCCAACTGAGAGTGCCAGTTCAGGACAAATTGCTAAATCAGGGCAGTCACAGCCCAAGGCTGGGTTTTTTCCACCTCTAAGGCAAACCAAACCAGCCAGACAAAGAGGACTTTGGTCTCACCCCACTGGCTAACCACAAGTCACACAAGCAATTTCCTTAGACACTCCAGTTTCCCAGTATCACCACCAGTGCCACTCGTTATGGGGACAAATGGTTATGAAAACCAATACCCCAATAAAAGAAAAAAGGTTCTCCTGATCCCATAGGACCAAGCCCCAGACCCAGGTCAATATACAAATCAGATCTTACCCACAAATCACACTGTTGCCAATCCTTTAGAATCTAAAATCTAAAGGTTTATTCATAAAAGGAAAAAGATATAGATGAGAGCTAGAATTGGTTAAATGGAATCAATTACATACAGTAATGGCAAAGTTCTTGGTTCAGGCTTGTAGCAGTGATGAAATAAACTGCAGGTTTAAATCAAGTCTCTGGAATACATCCCCAGCTGGGATGGGTCATCAGTCCTTTGTGTAAAGCTTCAACCTGTAGCAAAGTCCCTCCAGAGGTGAGGATCAGGACCGAAGACAAGCTGGAGGAGAGGCATCAGCCTTTTATAGTCTTTTCCAGGTGTAAGAACAGCTTTGTCCTTACTGTGGAAAATTACAGCAAAATGGAGTCTGGAGTCACATGGGCCAGTCCCTGCATACTTTGCTGAGTTGCAAGGCATATTTGCCTTCTCTCAATGGGTCAATTGTATAACTGATGGTCCTTAATGGGCCATCAAGCAGGCTAGGCAGAGCTAACACCAACTTGTCTGGGAAGTTTCCCAGAAGCATAGCATAAGTTTGAAATACAGACAGTATAGAGCCAATATTCATAACTTCAACTACAAAATTGATACACACATATAGACAGCATAATTATAACCAGCAAGCCATAACCTTGTCTTAGACATCTCATTTGACCCCCTTTATACAAGATTTGGTGCCACTACAGGACTTTGGTTGCAACCATGTTCTATATGGTCCCAGTTCAAATTGAGCACAGGAGAAAACTCAATCCTCCTCACCACCTGGAGTTTCCTTCTGCAGGGGTCTGTGGGGCACTGTCAGGGCGTCGTCCCTGCTGCCCATGCAGGGTCCTGCTCTGGATATGTTTGCTGGAACTAACCCCAATAAACATCACGTTGCCTACACTTCTGCTTTCTGGTCTTCTGCTTTCTGTCTGTGTGACAAGAACCCGGGGAGAGGGTGAAGGGAAAGCGCTCTAACAGTCTCTTCCTCTCCCTGTGCTTCAGTTGCTGAATCTGTAAAATGGGAATAAGGACACTGAGCTCCTTTGCACGGCACCTGGAGATCTTCTGATGGAAAACACTGTATAGGAACCAGGTGTTATTACTTTAGGAGACTGGAGCCTAATCAGATGCTGACTTAACAGAGCACTCTCCCAGAATGGAATGCATTGTCTGATATTGGGCTAATTACAGGGTGGTCATTTTTAGGATGAGTTGGATAACTATTGGCTTGTACTTGTGAGAATGGGATATGTGGGTGTCCTTTTCTCCCCCTTCCTGCAGCCATTAGAATGAAGGGTTCATGGTAGGACAGTGAATACATTTCCCCCAGTTTTCCAATTTCCTCTCTTCTCTCTCATTAAACCTTCAGAACTAGGTCCCATTGTCTCTGTCTCATCTAGGATTGCTCTGTACTCTGTTGGAGTCTTTTGTTCTGTCCTGCTTCCAGGTGAAATAGTCCTGGAGGGATGTTTTTCCCCAGGAATTACTCTGCCCACTTCCAACCAAAAGCAAATAAGAACACCCTTAGCAACACACATTCTGATTCCAAAGAATTGCCTTTGGCTCCAGAAGGATGAATAGCAGACAAAAGGAGGAACCTGCAGTGCAGACCAGTAAAAACTATGAGACACTTGGCCAATGTCAATCAAACCTAGAGTGGTGTGCCAGACTCTAACCATCTTCCATTTGCAAAATGTTTGGGGTAGAATTGTACATTTTAGTGGAGTAAATATACACCAACGGGGCTGGCCTGAGAGGCTGTGTTAATGCCCAGTAATTTGGTGGCAGCAAATACACATGGAGTGTGGGGTTAAAAGAAGGAGAGAAATGCCAGTATTGCTTGGCAGGCAGCAAAGCCAACTTGGCAGTTGTTCAGGGAGTTTTCTGTGAGTCAAAGAAAACAAAAGCAACAGAGAGTCCTGTGGCACCTTATAGACTAACAGACGTATTGGAGCATGAGCTTTCGTGAGTGACTACCCACTTCGTCAGACGCATGCGTCTGATGAAGTGGGTATTCACTCACAAAAGCTTATGCTCCAATACGTCTGTTAGTCTATAAGGTGCCACAGGACTCTCTGTTGCTTTTTACAGATCCAGACTAACATGGCTACCCCTCTGATAAAGAAAACAAAGCTGACGATCACACAGTCAGGGCTATACTTGAAAGAAGTTTCCACACATCAGACTCTCTGACTCCCAATAAATGAGGTAAATAGTGCCTGGCTCAAGGCAGCCAAAGGAGAGAGCGACCGGGCACAAGTAGGTTGTGCTGCTAGAAGTGTCACTGGTAAGAGAGGACGAGGGGCATGGAGGGGAAGGGAGACAAATGCACCTGCCATAGATGGAGTTTTACAATAAAAACCTAGGAACGGCCACACTGGCACAGACCAATTGTCCAGCTAGCCCAATATCCTGTCTTTCAACAGTGGCCAATGCCAGGTGCTTCAGAGGGAATGAACAGAACAGGCAATCATCTCACGATCCATCCCCTGTTGTCCATTCCCAGCTTCTGGTAAACAGAGGCTAGAGACAAATAGTGTTTGTTATTGTCTGTAAACACGGTACAGAAGGAGAATCCCCAGGACATCCAAAGCCTGCAATTACAGAGTGCAAAGCATTGAGATACCAGCTCTGTTCAAAGCTGTAAATCAGAATAGTTCTGAAGTTCAAATGCCAACACAAATTAAGAAGAGGGACATTGCTGCACTGTAGAATCTCAGCCCTTTAGCATGGAATCGAGCTCTCAGGAAGATTGGGCTAGTGTATGTCAATACACTTTCTTTTTGAAGAATTTAGGTAATAGGCTGGTTAGATCTGGAGCAAGAACTATTAAAGACATCCCTGGTTTGGGGGAGTGATTGTCTTTGGGGAGTCTGAAGTCTGGCAACAGTATAAGAAGGTGCAGTAGGCAGAAAGTTCTCCCAGCTCTGGTATTCTGTGTGCTGGCATGGTAGCCACCAAGTAGCAGGGGCCGCTGGAGGAAGGGGTTCAAGTGGAGGTTTGGAGAAAGAAGCCAACGTCAGGGTTAACTTCCAGGAGTTACATTCTGCACTGCTGCTGGGTTCCAGGAAGCTGTCAATAGGCAGCATAGAGGAGATTTGCCTTGAAGTGCCTCCTGTCAGGTGTCATAGGTGGAGCCGGGCGAATAACTGACTTTTCAGTTTGGCAGCCGTTCCGGAAGGGGGGCAGGGAAGGTTCGATAGAACGAATCCAAAATTTTTCAGAATTTTTGGCAAATCAAAAAACTCCATTTTGACCCAAAACGTTAAATTTTTTAGGATTTTTGAAGGGCTAGAGTCACAGACTGGCAGAGGAGGCGGCGTCCACCTTGTACCCTTTAGCCCAGGGTTTAGGACTACTGCTCTGTGATATCAGAGACCCAGATTCAAATTGCAACTCTGGAATAAGGTTTGGAAGTGGGGTCTCTTGCCTCCCAGGTGAGGGCCCTAAGCAGTGGGCTGTAAAGTCATTGTTGCTCCCTTTACCCAGTGACTATTCAAGGATTTTATGCAAAGTGGAACAGCCTCAGCAGGAGAGATACTCACCCCAGAATAGACACTAGCCCAGGCCCTGGGACCTGGCCCTGACCAAAGCAGCAATTCAAACCTGTGTCTACAACATCCCCAGCAATAGTCCTAGGCCCAGGCTGTTTGGTTTAGCCAAGGAATAGGCCATCTGGAAGATGCTGGTTGTGGAGAGGGAAGGTAGAAATCTGTGTGAGGGAATTGTGAGGGGTTTGGTCACAGAGACTCCTTGGGACTGTCACCTGATGTGCTGAATTTACCTCTGAGTCCATTTTCCCTGCCAGCTTGGGACTCCAGAACCCTGCCTTGTTGAGCCAAACATGCTAGCCACTTGCAAACACAGACACAGAGTCTGGTCCACGCCCCCACAGCTGCAGACTTTAACCAAAAACTGCTCATCAGGTCACCTATCTCCAGCACCCAGACACCCAGTTCCCAATGGGATCCAAACCCCAAATAAATTCATTTTACTCTGTATAAAGCTTATACAGGGTAAACTCATAAATTGTCTGCCCTCTATAACACTGATAGAGAGATATACACAGCTGTTTGCTCCTCCAGGTATTAATCACTTACTCTGGGTTTATTAATAAACAAAAGTGATTTTATTAAGTATAAAAAGTAGGATTTAAGTGGTTCCAAGTAATAACAGACAGAATAAAGTAAGTTACCAAGCAAAATAAAACAAAACACACAAGTCTAAACCTAATACATTAAGAAACTGATTACAGGTAAATCTCACCCTCAGAGATGTTCCAAGCAGCTTCTTTCACAGACTAGTTTCAGAGTAGCAGCCGTGTTAGTCTGTATCCGCAAAAAGAACAGGAGTACTTGTGGCACCTTAGAGACTAACAAATTTATTTGAGCATAAGCTTTCGTAGGCTACAGCCCACTTCATCGGATGCATACAATGGAACATATAGTGAGGAGATATATATACATACAGAGAATGTGAAAAGGTGGGAGTTGCCCTACCAACTCTAAGAGGCTAATTAATTAAGATGAGCTATTGTGATACCTAACAAGAGACCTTTTGCATAAAGCATATTCCAGTGGGAGCCAGTCCTGGAAGGCAGACCGTCACACTGATTGTCCTGTTAAGGGCTGCGCGTCCCAGTCTGGGCGGGGCCCTGTGCAGCTCTTGTTCGTAGGCACAGACAGTTGGAGCTGGACACAGAACAGAGCAGAGCTCTTGCAAAGTCCTTAAGCACTGAGTGATCACCAAAAATCTGATGGCCTCTGTGCAGGTGGAACCCCTTTTGGAAAGCTGCTCTTGGGACAGGACACCAATGAGATAAGTCTCTCCCTTCATTGGACAAAGGGATACAGGCCTGGTACATGGTCAAGCAGCACTTTCAGGGTTACTCTCCCGCTCTGGTTCCCAGGGTAGCCCTCACTCCAGAAGCCCTCTCAGCAGGAACATCCAGTACCGGTCTCAATAGATAAGCTCCCTCCAAAACCTGTTCACTGCTTGTCTATCCAAAGACACGGGGGTGAGACTGATCAGCTTCCTGTCCCCAGGGGTCATCGCTACTTTGGACAGATGGATAATGGCAGCTGTAGGCCAAACCATTCCTGAAATTCCTGTGACGTTGCACTCCATATGCTTTATAAAAATATGTTTATAAGTGTGAATATGATGTAGAATCAATCATAGAATCAGGGTCCGAAGGGACCTCAGGAGATCATCTAGTCCAGGGGTTCTCAAACTTGGGCTGCGGCTTCTTCAGGGTAAGTCCCTGGCGGGAAGTGGCACGGGCCGGGCCACCGCTTCCCACAGCTCCCATTGGCCGGGAACAGCGAACCACAGCCAGTGGGAGCTGCGAGTGGCCGTACCTGCGGACGCTCAGGTAAACAAAGCATCTCGCGGCCCACCAGGGGCTTACCCTGAAGAAGCCGCGGCCCAAGTTTGAGAACCCCTGATCTAGTCCAATCCCCTGCTCAAAAACTGCCAACCTAGGCTCTCTTGGTGACCTCCACGTTGTGGTGTATCCTGCGGTTACCAACCGGTTGTAAATGCCGGACAAACCTGTTCAGCGATGTGTATAGTTCCTCCTTTTGGTTCCCCAAAATTCAGGGACCATTCTTATCTGTGCCAAAGATTACCAACTTTTATGCTGACATACTCTTAACTGATGATACTTTTTGCTCTATAGCAGATCTTACCGGATCTTATAGGCTGGTGGGCTTCTTGCATTTCAGCATGTCAGCAAAACTTATTCTATGTATAATTATGAGGAAACACATATCATATGCCTCAACACAGTCTTAATTTCAAAGGAATTAATACTGATAAAATAGAAGAATGAAATGGATTAATTTGGTAAGAGAAACATATGATTTGATGCGGCTAGCTGGATTAATAGGATATAATAGGTAGCAAAATAATCCTATGGGCTACGCCCCAGAAGACACAAGCCGGGGCACCCTTTCCCTGAGCTCTGTGTTCTCCCATCACTTTTGCCCTTTGGGGAAGAGCTAAAACTCGTTGACATTGGAATAATCCAACTCCCTCTGTTCCTCAGTGCAATGCACTGAACTGGTCACATAGTGTTGGGAAGGTCACCTCTGGCGACAGCTGCACCCCAGATTTCCAGCTGGGCAAGGTGTGGGGCCACAGCCCCCTGGCCAGAGCAGGGAGAAGGAGCTGCAGGAATCCTGCAGCCGATGGGTAATGTCCTGTGGCATGTACCTTGCTGCACTTACTAGCCCCTTGCGAGTGCTTGCTGCTGTCCTTGCCTGAGGAGGTTGTGAAGGCTAGGACTACAACAAGGGTTTAAAAGAGAACTAGATAAATTCATGGAGGTTAAATCCATTAATGGCTACTAGCCAGGATGGGTAAGGAATGGTGTCCCTAGCCTCTGTTTGTCAGAGGGTGGAGATGGATGGCAGGAGAGAGATCACTTGATCATTACATGTGTTGTGGAAAATTGTCCACACTGTTGATTTTGGATCAGACAGCCTGAGGCTCCTTTATTGACAATCAAACATGCATGCATGGGGGAGTCAGCCAACGCAGCCGAACCCCCCCGACAGATAAAATGCGAGAGATTATATAGGATAAAACCACAAAAATTACATATACTTCCTTAAAGTTTTACATCCATATAAGGAATAAAGCAAAACAAGTTTTCCTGTTTTTCTTAGTTTTGCCCTTTGCGGTTTCTTGCTCTGTCACCTGACATCTATTAATCATAATCTGTTACAAAGGTTAATTCTACTTTTATAATGTCTACAGTTAGTTCTGCTTTTATGATTTCTGTCTACCCTTCTCCTTTTACTTCCCCCCACCCTTTTCTCCTTCCTCCAGTCCACAGATACAGTTCATCTGACCCTACATACAGTTCACTTGACCAAAGTTTAGGCCTTAGACTATTTTTCCTCCACAATTCCCCCCTTTGGCGCTTCTCTAGCGCCATCTTTGGCCTAAACTTTAACATTCATGAGCCCATTGATTTCCTTCCTTTCCTTTTCTCTTATCTCATCCCAACTTTTATCATAAACCTCATTAACAATCATTAAGGCCACTTGCTCCCTTGCAGTGGGCTTAGCAGAAAAATTACAGGCACAGCAATATCCCTTACAACAGCAATAGCAAAAACACAATCCTAAAACAAGCAATCCCAATACAACAGTCAATCCACCTATAGCAACAACATGGTGTTTGTATATAATTTTGGTCACTGCACACAGCACGTCTCGACTAGTGCACAAGGAAGACAGTCGATAGGCTGTCTGAAACCTTTTTCTATCTGATATACATTTTTAAGGATATGAATTTGTCCCTATAAATCAGAAATTTTTTTGGACCTCAGGTATCAATGAAAGGTATCAATGAAACCAGATAGAACATTCTCAATGCTCCTTCCAAGCATATGAACCAATTAGGGGGGGCTTGTGCTCGCATCGGGGAAAAATGTTGTTTCTATGTTAATCATTCTGGCTTAATTAATCAGGATTTACAAGCCATTAAGAATGCTGCTGTTGTTTTCCATGCTGTATCTCTTGATCACACCTTTAGTTTTGAGGACCTCCTTCCAGACCTTGGGTCATGGTTTACGGGGCTCTTTCGAACAATTGTTAAATGGATCTTTTTCTTTCTTTTCTTCCTATGTGTTATCTGGATAATGATACAATGTGCCAAATGCCTGTGTAATGCTATGATCAAAAGCTCTGCTGTCCATAAGAAAACCCAGTATCTGTCCCTCCAGCTTGATCGCAAATTGCGTAACGGGCCTGACAATTTTGGAATTTGTCAGGCCCGAAGGGGGGACTGTGAAAGTTACTAGTGAGCCCGAGCATTCGTTATGTCTGCCAGCGGCCATTAGGGGGAAGCAGACACCTCAAGGACACAGTAGCCTGAACTTTTCAACTGTTTTCCCTTCAAGGCCTTAAGGTAGTTGGAGCTGGTCCCAAGCCGGTTTTCACTGACCAGATAGCAAAAGCACGGGTCTGACCACCACCAATCAAGTGTTAACACTGCAAGGACCTTGGTCTGAATGTGTATAAAGGATCTGTAAAATGTGTGTAAGACAGAGTTTTTGTACTAAGGTGCAAAGCTCTCCTTTCTTCTGCAGAATAAAGCAACTCCTCCTTATCCCTGTCTGGCTGTTATTGGCTCTCAGCTAGGTGGACCCGATATTTCGGTAACAGTTTCATCTGCAAACTTTATCATTGACGATTTTATGTTTTCTCCCAGGTCATTGATAAAAATGCTAAATAGCATAGGTCCAAGGACCAATTTCTGTGGGACCCCACTAGAAACACACACTCAATGATGATTCCCCATTTATAACTATATTCGGAGACCTAGCAGTTAGCCAGTTTTTAATCCATTAGCTGTGTGCCATGTTAATTTTATATTGTTCTAGTTTTTTTTCATGAACATGTTATGGGACCAATTTGCAGTTTTAACAATGGAGAGGATACTGCCTATGACCCCAGAACTCATCCAGAGAGCTGGAATTGACCCCTCCCTACACCAGCTTTATTGAATCTGGCCCACAGTATTTCCCTTCTTTTAGTCTCTTAGAGTAGAATTTCAGTAGTGTGAGCTGAGGGCAAATACACACAGTCGACAGCAAAGGAGAACGAGAGAGCACACACTCCTCTGAAGACAGCTTGCAGGAAAGTCACCAGAGCAGGAGTGCTGGAGTGTAAATCTAATGCCAGGCGAATAAACAGACACTATTTCTGTCTGTGTTACAGGGTAATGGAAAAGGGACCACAAAGATCTCTGAGCATCATCGACATTTCTGCAGCAATATTTAAAGTCGGAAAGGGAGAGCCCCAGACAGACTCCCGTCCGTAGGAACAGCTCCCATGAAGAATAACAGAGCCTCACCCAGAGCAATCAGGGGCTGACACTCACCTGTCAGCTGGATCCTACAGGGAAGGGCAGAGGCTGGTGGCGGAGGAAGGGCTCCCAGCTTCAGAACTGCCAGGACTGCATTGCAAGTGAACGTCTCAGTATTTACGGCTGCATCACCCAATGGGCACATCTGACTCCAGTCTGTTCATCTAGATATTGCTGGTTAACTTATCTGAACTGAAACATTCTCCATGCATTCAGCAACTTCCAGCTGAAAGTGAAACCATCACTTGAAAATTACAGGAATGCTATTTATGGTGCACAGAGATAAAGGTTTGAAAGAAACACGCACACACAGTCCCAGGGAGATGACAGTTTCAATGCCAGCAGATGCAGTTTTCCCCAATTTGGCAGGTGACTCTTCCCCCTTCCCCACCTCTCACCCCCATTGCACCTCTGTGAAGTTCAAGTTCTCAAAAGTGGGGGGACACGGCCCTTCTCCCCTCCTCTCTATCTCCAGTGCCTATGGCATAAACCCACCTCAGAAAGGGCCAGCTAGGACCTGGCACAGAACCCAGGGCTGGGGTTGTATAGACAGACCCCCTTGGACCCACTCTTGCTGTGGGGAGCAGGGGTCACTTCACACACCTGCTTTGATGTCCTTCCACCTACATAAACCTACATCAAAAGGAGGGATGTCCTTGATCTGCAATGGCTCCACCTGCCCCTCACCCCACATCCCTGTACCCCACAACCCCCACCTGCAATGGGACCCTCTGCCTGCCACCTACAATGGAAACGCCTCCCCCCTCCAAATCCAATGACGGGCTAATCCCTGAATGTCCAGTGAACAGATGATGGTGAGTGAGCAGCACATGGGGGTCTGGCTGGGGCACTGTGGGTTATGGTCAGTCGCTCCCATCTCTGCTGAGAGAGGCTCCCTGTCAGAGAAACAGGCCCATGAGCTGGGTGAGAAGGAGTCAGTCAGTTCAGCACCTGCTGGGAGACAGGGAAAGGCCAGCTGTGACTCTGGCTGGGCTCCATAGCCCCAAACGCCTCACCAGGCTGGCCACAGGGAGTGTCACTATTGAGGCCCTCCACACACTCACAGGCTATCAGAGAAGATTATCTAGTGGGGTCCCACAAAGATCAGTCCTTTGTTTGGTACTATTCAATATTTTCAGTAATCGCTAGGATAATGCTGACAAAATGTGCAGATGACACACCAAGCTGGGTGGCGTTGCAAGCACTTTGGAGGACAGGATTAGAATTCAAAACAACCTGAATAAATTGGAACATTGGTCTGAAATGAACAAGATGAAATTCAATAAAGACAGTTGCAAAGAGCTTCACTAATGAAGGAAAAATCAAATGCACAGCTACAAAATGGGGAATAACAGGCTAGGGGGTAATACTGCTAAAAAGGATCTGGGGGTTATACTGGATCACCAATGTGATGCTATTTAAAAAAAGCCAATATCAGTCTGGGGGGGTATTAATAGGAATGTCATATGCAAAACTCAAGAGGTAATTGTTCCTCTCTACTCAGGACTGGTGAGGTCTCAGCTGTAGTACTGTGTCCAATTTTGGGAGCCACACGTTAAGAAAGATGTGGAGAAACTGGAGAGAATCCAAAGAAGAGCAACAAAAACGATAAAAAGGTTAGAAAACCTTATCTATGAGGAAAGGTAAAAAAAACAACTGGGTATGCTTAACTTTAAGAAAAGAAACCCAAGGAGGACTTGATAACAGTATTCAAATATGCTAAGGGCTGTTATAAAGAGGTAGGTGGTCAATTATTCTCCATGTCCACTGAAGGTAGGACAAGATGTAACTGGCTTATTCTGCTGCAAGGGAGATTTAGATTAGATATTAGAAAAACTTTCTAACTCTAAGGATAGTTAAGCTCTGCAATAGGCTTCTAAGAGGTTGTGGAATCCCTGTCACTGGAGGTTTTGAAGAATAGGTTGGACAAACATCTGGCAGGAATGGTCAAGGTATATTTTGTCCTGCATCCGTGCAGGGGACTGGACTAGATGACATCTCAAGATCCTTCAAGCCTACATTTCTATGATTCTAAGGGGCACTGAGCAAGATTTTTCAAGGAGACAACAGATTTTTTATGCCCAGGGCAATGGGCAATAAGAAGAGGTTATATAAATCAATTAGGGGCAAGAGAAAGACAAAGGAAAGCATAGGTCCATTATTTAGCTGGGAAGGAGAGCTAATACTGGATGTCCTCACAAAGGCTGAGGTGTTTAATGTCTCTTTTGCATAAGTCTTCACTAAAAAGATTAATGGTGACCAGATGGCTAACACAATTAATAGGGGAAAGGAACACAAGTCAGACTAGGGAAAGAACAGATTAAAGAATATGTAGATGTATTCAAGCCAGCAGGGCCTGATGAAATTCATCCTAGGGTTCTTAAAGGACGAGCTGAAGCAATCTTGGAACGATTAATGATTATCTTTGAGAACTCATGGAGGTTGGGTGAGGTCCCAGACTGGAGAAAGGCAAACATAGCACCTGTCTTTTAAAAGGGAAACAAAGAGGATGCAGGGAACTATAGACCAATCAGCCTAACTTCAATACTTGGAAAGACACTGGAACAAATGCTCAAACAATTTCTAAGCTCCTAGAAGATAATAGGGTGATCACCGAATGCAGATTTGTCAAAAACAAAACATGCCAAACCAACCTAATTTTCTTCTCTGACAGGATTACTGGCCTAGTGAATGTGGGGAATAGTAGACATCTTGATTTTGATAAGGCTTTTCACACAGTCCCACATGACATAATCATAAACAAACTAGGGAAATGTGATCTAGGATGGGTGCACAGTTGGTTGAAAGGCCATACTTAAAGAGTAGTCATCAATGTTGCTGACCAACTGGGAGGGTGTATCTAGCGGGGTCCCACAGGGGTCTGTCCGTTGTAATAATTGGGCCTACAAATACACCCTAATTGTAGTTTCATTGTAAAAAGTTAATGAAAGTTTGTAAAATGTCACAATAACTTGTTACGACAAACAGTGATGGAAATAGGTACTGAAGGGGGAAGAAACCCACAAATTAGCTAAAAACAGAAGGGCCTACTGGTACAATGTAAGGTTTGTATTAAAATCATGTCTGGTAAACAAGAAAGGTGTGGAACCAGAAATGGTCAAAAATTGGTTCATTAAAAGTTAGGCCTAATTGGTAAACAAAATAAGGGATTGGGTATTCCACAATCTCTCCCTTTTGGGATCCTTAAAAGAAAAAAATCTTTAGAAGAAAATGAGAGTGAGAAATGAGGACACTGGTTGAGTAAAAGACAGGAAAACAGAAGGAAATGAACTTCACCATCATGGTTGCCAGCCTCACTGTCTCGCAGGGCCCCCAAATTTACCATAACACTACTGGGCCTTCACTGTCCTTATCCCCGCAAAAATGTCCTTGTCATGCTGTCTGGAGTGGCTCACAAACAAGAACAACCTCAGGGCAGACTGTCAAAAGCAGCACAGACACCCCAAACTGGTGGTGTGTTCTATAATTACAATTCCCCTTTGGGGCTACAGTCTATCTTGCCCCCAGACAAACTGTACTTAGTGATAAATGGTCACTTACACCAAAAATCACAAAATATTCAGGTTGCTCCCACTCCCAAGAGACCAGCCACTCCCCCCAGATCAATTTGTGCCTTAGATCTTAATATCACAGACAATACTGGTAGCCAAGTCTATAGTAAACTAAGGATTTATTAACTAGGAAAAGGAAATGAGAGTTATTTACAGGTTAAAGCACACAACATATACACCAAAATGAGTTGGTTCTATGGTTCCAAAAACTGGTGTAGGAAGGGGTGTCACTGAAGCTCAGGAATATGCCTAGGGTCCCCCTATTCTTGGTGAGGCATCAGCCACTACATTTTCCTTCCCCTTCATATGAATTATTTTCATGTCAAATTGCTGTAGAGCTAGACTCCAGTGCAATAACCTAGACTGGTCCCCTTAGTTCAGTGTAACCATATGAGAGGGGAAGGAGATGTCAGAACCTGAATTTTTCTATTACACAAATAAGATTTAAGTTGCTTATCAGCCCAAAGGATGGCATAGCATTCCTGCTTGATGACAGCATAGTTCTGTTCAGTGGGGATCAGCTTTTTACTCAAGAAGGCAATGGGATGCCTTTTGTTTCCCATCCCATCCTGCATCAGTGCTGTACCTAACCCAATATTGGGAGCATCAGTACACAGCACAAATGGTTTGCTGAAATCAGGACTGACCAAAACAGGCTCTTTAGACAAAGTCTTTTTCATGTTCTGAGAGCCTTTTTCACGGACCTCTGTCCCTACCACTTGGATGAGTTTCTCCTTTTCTGTAAGGCAGAGGTCCGCAAACCGTGGAGTGTGTCTCCCCACACCCCCAGGGGCACATGGAGGAACACCCAGGGAACACAGCAGGGCCCAGGCCAGCTCCCATGGGGGGCGGGGAAGGAGCACCACCCAGCTCCTCCCAGCTCCCTGCTCTGCTCCAATCCCACCTCCAGCAGCATCCTTGGCTCCCGGCCCCATGCCTAGCCCTGTCCCCAGCCTCACTGTAGTTCTGCTTCCGCCCCTGCCCCCAGCCTTGGCGCCTGGACACAGCCCAGATCCTGACCCCAGTCCCACCCCCAACTACGTCCCCAGCCTTGGCCCCCTTACCTCTGGCCGCGGCCCCACCCCGGAGCTGTGGCCCCTCTCCTGGCTCCGACTCCAAAGGTGCATGGACAGGGGTAACTGGGAGCACAACCCTCAAAAAAGGTCTGTTACGGGGTTCACAACATCACTAAACCCCTTTACAAATCTCCAGTAGTAGTTGGCCAGTCCAATAAAGGATTGGACTTGCTTCTTGGTTTGTGGAGCAGTCCACCTACGAATGGCTTCTACTTTTAAAGAGTCAGGGTGAACAAACCTACTGTACTAGATAGGACACTGCTGCAGCTCTCAATTTGTATTTGGAGACCTTGACAGTGAGGCTGGCTTCTTTAAGCCTTTGTAACACAATTCCCACATGTTTCCAAGTATCATAGAATCATAGAATATCAGGGTTGGAAGGGACCTCAGGAGGTCATCTAGTCCAACCCCCTGCTCAAAGCAGGAACAATCCCCAACTAAAGTAGTCTTGCCAGGAGCTACTGAAAATAGCCAAGTCACCTTTATTTGCCCTGGCAAAGGTTTGTAGCCCCTGCAACACCTCATTGACAAGCCACTGAAAGATAACCCCTGCATTAATTAATCCAAAAGGCATAACTTTAAATTCATATAAAAGACAGATTCCACTATAAAATGCCATTAGCCTTCTTGGCAACAAGGGCACACTGTTGACTCATATCCAGCTTCTCATCCACTGTAACTCCTAGGTCCTTTTCTGCAGAACTGCTGCATAGCCAGTCAGTCCCCAGTCTGTAGCAGTACATGGGATTCTTCCATCCTAAGTGCAGGACTCTGCACTTGTCCTTGTTGAACCTCATCAGATTTCTTTTGGCCCAATCCTCTAATTTGTCTAGGTCTCTCTGTATCCTATCCCTACCCTCCAGCGTATCTACCACTCCTCCCAGTTTAGTGTCATCTGCAAACTTGCTGAGGGTGCAATCAACGCCATCCTCCAGATCGTTAATGAAGATATTGAACAAAACCGTCCCCAGGACCAATCCTTGGGGCACTCTGCTTGAAACCGGCTGCCAACTAGACATGAAGCCGTTGATCACTACCGGTTGAGCCCGATATTCTAGCCAGCTTTCTATTCACCTTATAGTCCTTTCATCCAGCCCACACTTCTGTAACTCGCTGGCAAGAATACTGTGGGAGACTGTATCAAAAGCTTTGCTAAAGTCAAGGAATAACACATCCACTGCTTTCCCCTCATCCACAGAGCCAGTTATCTCATCATAGAAGACAATTCGGTTAGTCAGGGATAACTTGCCCTTAGTGAATCCATGCTGACTGTTCCTGATCACTTTCCTCTTCCTCTATATGACCTCACCTGCCTTGTCTCTGATATCCTGGGACTCATGTGGCTACAACACCGCTGCATACACATGTGGGCAGAGACATCGCGTTTGTGTAGCACTCCGGTGAAAGGGGAGCACAGAGCTAAGTGTACAACTTGCTGCTGCAGCTGGGTAGGAAGAACTCGGCAGCTGCAGAGCGGCTCTTCCAGGAAGGCAGGCTCAAGTTCTCCTGTCCCGTTACACGTGCAGCACCCTGCACCGGGAGGGAGTTAAGCACAGATCCTCAAAGGGATTTAAGCACCTAATGCCCAGAGAAATCGATGGGAGTTAGGCACCTACAACCTTTGAGGATCTGGGCGTGAATGCTTGAGAGCAGACTTTGCCCTGCTGGCACAGGTTCTGCTTTGGAGTGACACGGTTGCAGTGATATTACCGCTGTAATTAAGGCTGGTCGGCTATTCGCAGTCTCTCTCTTACCGACATAGCTTAGGCTCTGCCCGTGGAGCCATTTTGTTCCTTATCCAGCAAGTTTATGAAACTTCATTGACGTTATTTGTTCAATTGCACTTTTCTTTGTTAGAGAACAGACGTCAAGGGGCTCTCAGTGCTAAATTGCTAATATTTCCTGTATGCAAATAAATATTAAAAAAAACCTATTGGGTTAATTTTCTGATCAGCTGATACAGTAGTAGAAGTAAAAAGAAGAAATGTTTGTGATTTCCCCTAAAGGCTTCGTTCAAGCAGTAATCTATTGGGAGTAGGAAGCTGAGGATACAGGCCTCATAGGGGACTTCAGTGGGATCCACCCCCCAAGACCATGTTTTGAAAATGCCTAGGGCAACTTGGCACCAGAGGTGGCAGGTTTGTATAATTTTTGGTGGTGCCCAGAACGGGATCAAGTCCCGCCCCCCCGACACCTGCTTTGTAAGCCGATATATATATTTTAAAATAATGTAAAAATGTGAGGACTCTGGGGTGGGACTGGGGATGAGGGGTTTGGGGTGTGGGAGGGGCTCAGGGTGTGGAGGTGAGGACTGCGGGGTGGGGCTGGGTATAAGGGGTTCATGGTACAGGAGGGGACTCTGGGGTGGGGCCGGGGATCATGGGTTTGGGGCGTGGGCGGAGGCTCAGGGCTAGGGCAGAGGCTTGAGGTGCAGTGGTGAGGACTGCGGGGTGGGGCTGAGGATGAGGGGTTCATGGTGTAGGAGGGGGCTCTGGGGTGGGGCAGAGGGTTGGGGTGCAGGGGGGGTGAGAGCTCTGGCTTCAGGTGCAGGCTCTGGGGTGGGGAATGAGGAGTTTGGGGTACAGGCAGGCTACCCCTGGCTGGGAAAAGAGAGGAGGACACGTGCCACTGCACGTGCTCCTAGGGCCCCTCTCAGGTCCAGGAAGCCCCCTCAAATGCCCTGTGGTTGGTGTGTGTGTGGGGGCTGCCATCACACATGCGCCTCCTCCCCTACTGCTGCCCCTCTCTGGGGGTGGGGGATGGGGCTGCCCCTTGCCCAGCGTGGGGCAGGAGCCGTGACTGCAGGTGGGGGCCCTGTGCTGGTGAAGGGTCCCGCTGGAAAAGGGAAGAGTCCGTCCGAGGCGGAAGGGCAGGGTCAGAGTCAGCCTGGGTCAGCCTGCCCTGGCATTAGTGGTTGGGGGGCGCTAGGACCCTGCAGTGGCAGTTGATGCCGGGAGCCAGCAGAGCGGAGTGTGTGGGGGGGCAACTGCTCAAAGACGGACAAAACTAACCCAGAGATGACGCTCCGAGTGAATATGCAGCCAGGGCTGAAGCTTAGATAGAGACTTTAGGGCAATTAGCCCTCTCTGAGCAGCCGCCGCTACTTGTCAGTCTCCCGTTCTTGTACCGACGGCCCAAAAGGAGATGGAACAAAAGCAGAGCTCAGGGGCAGGGGAAACTGACTCCTGGAGTTTTGGGCACTAAGGTAATTGGAGTCAAATATCTGAGCAAACAGCCTGAAATTATAGATCTTTCTCCTGTCCCTCCCAGCCTCAGACCTAGATGCACAATGGGGGAAATCCTGACCTCATTGAAGTCCGTTGGAATTTTTGCATGGCACTCGCTCCACAACATTTGTGAGGGTAAAGTGGATCCGGACAAGTCAGGTTTATAAACTCTGTACAGACAGCCAGATCCCCCCCATGTGCACACGGGCCCTGGTTCCCAGCATGCAAGGGGAATCAGGGATGCCATTTCTGGATGCATCTTGGCTCAGCAGGGAGGCAAAGGATGACATCTGCCTGTGCCAAGGGCACCGTCACACCCTGTCCAGCTGCTGGAAAAGCTCCTGAGGGAACATTGGCACATACCCGGGGGCTACAGCGCTTTGGGCGGGTGTTCATTCCTGTGATAATTCACACATTCAAGAGTTTTAACAGGGCAATTCCACTGGGTTAACACCTTTTTAGGCTGTGGAGGATGGTGGCTGAGTTGTAGTACAATCATTGTGCGATTCTTTTTTCTTAGCTGTTCACACTTCTTATCAGCAGTGTTCAATCACTCTTAACCACCTTAGCACCATTTGCTTTGGGGAAGTGGGGGATGGAGACATGCACCCATTTTTTTAACCGTTCTTTGTCGGCAGTGCTAAGTGCGCTTAGTGGCTCTTACGGAGCACTAATCGCTACTCAGGCCTTGGCTACACGGGCGTTGTACAGCGCTGCAACTTGCTGCGCTCAGGGGTGTGAAAACGCCCCCCCCCGAGTGCAGCGAGTGCAGCGCTGTAAAGCGCCAGTGTAATCAGCGTATGCAGCGCTGCACGCTCGCTCACAGCACTGCAAGCTATTCCCCTCGGAGAGGTGGAGTACTTGCAGCGCTGCGAGAGAGCTCTCGCAGCGCTGGCGGCGCGACTACACTCACGCTTCACAGCGCTGCCATGCTCAAGTGTAGCCAAGGCCTCAGTCTGAAACTGGTCAAGGTTGGGAAGTGGGGGCTAGGAAGGGCCTTTTAATCACAGGGTGGTGGCAGCTGCCTGTATTGGTACTTGAATTGCGTTTCGTTTTTCTGCACATCAACCAAGCTGCAAAGACATTTCTCTACCCATTGTCTGTGTTGGGAGTTCCGCTACATTTGGAGATAACGATGGGGTCTGTAAGCACATCACACTAGCTGCACTTTCCCCATCCTTGGGACTTTGGCTCTTTTGTAACCCATGTGGGGAGGGGAAGTGGGTGTGGGACATTTGCATGTGCAGTAAGATACAGTATTGCCAACCCCAAATATTCAAAAATCATGAGTCATGCTCACCAAAAGTCATGAGATTGGCTTTAAAATAATGAGATTATGTAAAAGTTAGTAATTTTTGGGTACCCTGGGGTCACATGAGGGCCAGAATGAAGGCTGAAGTCAATACAGATCCTCTTGACTCCAGAAGCCGGGGCTGTAAGGAAAACAGGAATTTTCATGAGACGCATGTCAGACTAGTTACACCATTCCAATTCATGTGCTGTGAATTCTGGGACCCAATCCTGGGCCTGAAAACATCTTATGTTCATCATGGCTAGGAAGGAGGGACCTCACCGAGGTCAAGGAAATGATAACATTTAATAAAAGGACTATACGGAACGTGTAAGGAAAATATTTTAAGAAAGAGGTGGAAACCAACAAAACATAATGGGACTGAATCCATGAATAACAGCCAAATGTTAATGTCTCTGCATCTGCCTCCTTGCCGTCCCCATGACAATGGGGGGATAATTGATCTTGGGGACAGATAGGGATGTCTCCTGCATGCGGTTTGTGGGGCAGGCACCTGGTGAGGTTCCAGGACTCCTACAGGCTTATTGTTCCCCTTATGGATGTTCATAGGGGTCCCCCTGTGAGGGGTTTTGGGTACCAGTGCAGAGTATGGTCCTGGGAGTCCTGCAGACCCCTCCCGGTCACTCTGGGTGGGATTGGGTCCTCTGCCTCAGCAGCACCTTGGGCAGTGGCCGAAGTAGAGGGTGGTGGTAGTGGTTCAGACAGGTGCAGTGGCCACGGTAGCAGATGCACCCAAATCTTGTTGGGCCACCAGTTCTATCAGTCTCTCCATTAGGGAAGCCTCCTTCCCTATGGTGTGCCTTCTGCTCCATGAACGGGTTCATCGGTGTGTAACGGCATGGCACCCACCTCTCATGGGTGCCCCCTTCTGGTTGGGTGCGTCTGTAATATTTAAATAGTCCCAGCCCTGGTATCAGGCCGTACCCCAAGGCTTCCTCCCTGGAGGCAAAGGTTTCACCCTCTTGGTCTATTCTGGACCCAACTGGGCCACAAAGTAGCTCAGTTCCCCTTCTGGGGGTTTCTCACTGTCTGATTGTAAGGCAGTTCCTTAGTGGCCTATTGGAGGAATGGGGGAGACCCAGGTCCACCCACTACTCTGGGTTCCAGTCCAGGGATCTTAAGAAGAGCAGCCACGTGCCACCGTGTCCCTTTAACTACACTGCTCTCAGTTCCCTGGGCCACTTTCCCATGGCCCCAGCCTTTGCCAAAGCTTCACCCTCACCTCAGGGTTCATCTAAGTTCAGGCCCATCAGCCAGCCAGGAGCCCTTTCTCGCTCCCCCAGTCCCTGCCAGCACTGAGCTGTCTGTGGCGCTGCAGTTCCCTTTGGCCAGCCAGGAGCAACATGTGCACTCCTCTAGCTCCAGCAATCTTGCCTCTGTGCCCTTCGTTTGACCCGATAACTAGTGTCCCCTTCCCCTCCCTGGACCTAACCCCCAAACTCCACCCCGGTTCTGTGCAGCTCCTCTTTGTAAGTGGATACTAAAGGGGGCGTGGGGAGGGAAGACGAGAAGCACTGAAACTGAAGGGACAACGAAAACAGCTATTAGACAAACAACTGTACGTTTTCTACAACGGTCCCACCCTCAACGGGAACTCTTCTAAATCCGCCCCCTCCCTTCGTCCAGTCTGTGCAGCAACAGGACTGGGATTGTTCATTAATAATCTGTTTTATAGCTTCTGCCAAAGGTATAATAATGATTGATTGGAAATCAATAAAATCATTGATCTATAGCCGCGTCTTGCTCAGGGGCCATTTAAGGACTGAAGTGGAGTCGGGTTTACAACCAGGAATGTAGCACCAGAGCGAGAGGGATATTGGGGTGGGGGTCCACTGAAACTTACCAGTTCTAGGTTCTCCTTGGGCTTGTTGCCGGGGTGGGGAGGCTTCCTCAACCACCTTCTCTGGGTAGCGGTGCAGAATCACATACTCCGCATCCTCTTCTGGGGCGTCCTCTGCAGTTCCTGCTGCCTCCTTGCCCTGGCCCCCATCAGCATCCCGTCAGCCAATGAGGCCGCAAGGCTGAGGAAGGGGTCGTGAGCTGTGGACTGGGAGCCCTTGACAGCGCCCGGTCCAGCTTGTCATAGAAGGTGCATGGACGATGACGAGGTCTCCCGCAGCAACTGCTGGAGCCTTTTGCTCTCCGCTGCAGGAGCCTCAAGTGTTTGATGTGCTCCACGGCCCGCTCAACTCCCACCTGCTCCAGCCTCCATGGAGATTCCTGATACAGGTGAATGTTCCTGCTGCTCCAGGCAGTCGGGGAGGAAGGTGTTCTCCAGCCACACACTGATCAGCAGCACCCACGCGTGGCCCGTGAGCCAGGTGGCTGCTCCTGGAGCAGGATCCACGTTCCCCTGTACTGATCAAAGAGTGGAGCCGAAAGCTGTTCTGATGTGGTCAGCGCAGTTCATGCCTACAGGTGATAACGGGGGGACACGGCCCTTTACAGATTGCATAAGGACCAGGCAGAAAAGTGCATTGTGGGGCAGGGGGTGGAGGACGATTGAAACTCAAGACCTGGTATAGTCTCTTTTCCCCTGACCATGCTGCCAGTTGGCATGGGAACGGGGCCAGGCCACAACTGGAGGCATGTACACCCCACCCCTCAGGTGGCCTAGCTCCCTCACTCTCTGTTTGCCTGCAGACACTTGGTTCTGAGGGGACAATGCGGGGAGATTGCACAACCACACGCCTGGACACGGAATACAGCCACTAGTGTAGATCTCACCAGGGCCGCCCGGGGGGGGGGCAAGTGGGGCAATTTGCCCCAGGCCCCGGGCCCCGCAGGGGCCCCCACGAGAGTTTTTGGCGGGTCTTCGGCGGCAGGTCCTTCAGTGCCGCTGAACACACCCAGAGCGAGTGAAGGACCCACTGCTGAAGACCTGGAGCTTCTTCCGCTCCGGGTCTTCAGCGGCAATTTGGCGGCGAGGGCTCCTTCCGCTCCGAGTCTTTGGTGGCAGTTCGGCACCGGGTCCTTCACTCGCTTCGGGACCCTTCGCCGAAGTGCCCCGAAGACCCGGAGCAGAAGAACCCCCACCGCCGACCCCAGGCCCCCTGAATCCTCTGGGCAGCCCTGAATCTCACCTTACTCTGTCTGAAGTAACATGAGATTTCCTTTTGCCCTCTGCATTGCCTTCCTCTTGGCAGGTGTGACATACTTCGTTACCTCCATTGTGACAGCTGAAACCTGTTGCATTGCTCACACCTAGACATGTATGGCCAACGGTGTTGCCTTCTTCCCAAATACGATCACCAGGGACATTCCTTATCACACCAGGTACAGCTGCTCTCCTCCACCCTTCAGAGGGGTGACCCCTTACTTTGCTTACCCTCCATTGGAGCATAGCTTATTACCAATGGACGCTGCACTGCTCTACCGGTTAAGTAAAACACACTCTTCTTTTCAAACTTAGATTGCCAGGTGTGTGTCATTTCCTGTGCAGAGTTAAGTTGCATCATTTTGTATGAAGGGACGTCACATCTGTGCACTGGGTCGGCCATCTCCTGGATGTGGCGGCATGTATCCGGCATCAGGGATTTTCATTCTTAATCATGGATTTAATTCTGCAGCTACCCAGGCCTTCCATACGCAGGCAGCATGTCAGTGTGAGGGACTGATGGGCCAACAGCAGAACTGCCACCCAAACCCTTCCTGATCTGTGGGGGCGCTGGTAAAATAGGACTCAGGTGTGACCCAGGGCTGGGTTTGGGTTTAGTTTTGCAGAAGGGACTAGAACCTGATGAGATTTTCAAAAGCAAAATTAAAACTGCCCCTCCCTTTTGCTCACTCTTTGTACTACAACCCCACTGCACCGCTCTTTGGGAATGACACCTGTATTTTACATGGTATCTTTGTTATTCTGGACCCCGATCCACGCCCCCTCTGAGAGGATACAACTGGAATAGAAATTACTCAGACCTTGCAGAGGGAGATTCAGGGCCATGGCAATTGCTGGTCTGATACTTTCAAACTCTGAGAAGGCCGGGTTAGTGTAGAGTTTGATAGATAGGGTTACCATATGTCCTCTTTTTCCCGGACATGTCCGGCTTTTCCTTCCGGGGGGAATTGCCAAAAAGCCGAACATGTCCGGGAAAATGGCGGCTCTGCTCCTCCCCTGACTCTTCGGCTCTGTTTAAGAGCCGAGCTGCCCGAGCGCTATGGGCTTCAGGCAGCCCCCTTGCCTCCGGACCCTGTGCTGCCGGAGCCCAGGAGGGGAAGTGCCCGGCTGGGGGCGCAGGGTCCGGAGGCACGGGGGCTGCCCGAAGCCGGTAGTGCTCGGGCAGCCCGGCTCTTAAACAGAGCCGAAGAGTCAGGGGAGGAGCAGAGCCTCCAGCCGCGGCTGCTCTGCTCCTCCCCGACTCTTCGGCTCTGTTTAAGAGCCGAGCTGCCCGAGCGCTATGGGCTTCAGGCAGCCCCCTTGCCTCCGGACCCCAGCCGCCGGGCGGGCACTTCCCCGCCCGGGCTCCGGCGGCGCAGGGTCCGGAGGCAAGGGGGCTGCCCGAAGCCCAAGTGCTACCGGCTTCACGGTTTGCCGGGCAGCCTCCAGTAGGGTTACCATATCTATGAAATAAAAAAAGAGGACCCTCCACGGGCCCTGGCCCCGCCCCAACTCCGCCCCTTCCCCGCCCTAACTCCGCCCCCTCCTCCCTCCCACTCCCAACCACGGGGAAAGGGCTGCCCGAGCGCTACCGGCTTCACGGTTTGCCGGGCAGCCCCCAGACCCTGCGCCCCCGGCCGGCGCTTGCCCAGCGCAGCTGGAGCCCGGGAGGGGAAGCGCCCAGCCGGGGGCGCAGGGTCTGGAGGCTGCCCGGCAAACCGTGAAGCCGGTAGCACTTGGGCTTCGGGCAGCCCCCTTGCCTCCGGACCCTGTGCCCCCAGCCGGGCACTTCCCCCCCGGGCTCCGGCGGTGCAGGGTCCGGAGGCATGGGGGCTGCCCGAAGCTGGTAGAGCTCGGGCAGCCTGGCTCTGTTTAAGAGCCGGGCTGCCCGAGCGCTACCGGCTTCGGGCAGCCCCCATGCCCGGCTCTTAAACAGAGCCGAAGAGTCAGGGGAGGAGCAGAGCCGCGGAGGCTCTGCTCCTCCGCTGACTCTTCGGCTCTGTTTAAGAGCCGGGCTGCCTGAGCGCTACCGGCTTCAGGCAGCCGCCGTGCCTCCGGACCCTGCGCCGCCGGAGCCCGGGCGGGGTAGTGCCCGCCCGGCGGCTGGGGTCCGGAGGCAAGGGGGCTGCCTGAAGCCCATAGCGCTCGGGCAGCTCGGCTCTTAAACAGAGCCGAAGAGTCGGGGAGGAGCAGAGCAGCCGCGGCTGGAGGCTCTGCTCCTCCCCTGACTCTTCGGCTCTGTTTAAGAGCCGGGCTGCCCGAGCGCTACCGGCTTCGGGCAGCCCCCGTGCCTCCGGACCCTGCGCCGCTGGAGCCCGGGCGGGGTAGTGCCCGCCCGGCGGCTGGGGTCCGGAGGCAAGGGGGCTGCCTGAAGCCCATAGCGCTCGGGCAGCTCGGCTCTTAAACAGAGCCGAAGAGTCAGGGGAGGAGCAGAGCCGCCATTTTCCCGGACATGTTCGGCTTTTTGGCAATTCCCCCTGGACGGGGGTTTGAGTGCTGAAAAGCCGGACATGTCCGGGAAAAAGAGGACGTATGGTAACCCTAGCCTCCAGACCCTGTGCCCCCGGCTGGGCGCTTCCCCTCCCGGGCTCCAGCTGCGCTGGGCAAGCGCCGGCCGGGGGCGCAGGGTCTGGGGGCTGCCCGGCAAACCGTGAAGCCGGTAGCGCTCGGGCAGCCCTTTCCCCATGGCTGGGAGTGGGAGGGAGGAGGGGGCGGAGTTAGGGTGGGGAAGGGGTGGAGTTGGGGCGGGGCTGGGGGTGGGGAAATGGGCGGGGCCAGGGCCCGTGGAGGGTCCTCTTTTTTTATTTCATAGATATGGTAACCCTATTGATAGAGAAGAGAGGAAGTTTTAAAAATTAATTCAAGAGCAATATTTTTAAATTCACTGTGTGATCTGAGAACATTCAGTGTGACAGAATGTGAGAAAACCCTAGGGAAGTGGGCAGGGGACACTGGCAGGAAACTCACACATGGAACAAAGAATCAGCAGATAAAAATACCATCGAGCAGAGGAGAGTTCGTAAGGGACAGCGCGGAAAGGGGCCGGGGACAGAGAGTGCAGCAATGGCTCTGGGGTTACCTCAGCCAACGAGCTGCAAGAACTAAGAGCACCGGCTGTTGTAGCAGCAGATCTGACACCTCCTCAGTTAGGGCCCCTGACAGCGCTGCCAGGGAAAGGTTCTCGAAGGAACATGAGAGCCCGGCTGGAAAGGCTCTCTCTGCTTTGGGCGCTTCTCCTGTCTCCGTGGCTGGGTGAGTTTGGGGGGTTTGGCTCTTTCAGAGAAGCGAGTGTTTCGGGGGAAGGAGGGAGGAACTGGAACAAATCTTTCTCGGGAATTAAAGGGCGTAGAGAGGTAACGACTGTGTTATTGGTTTTGATCTGAGCATCATCATTGAAAATCAATTTACAGCATTTACTTCTTATGCCAGGTGCACACTAGAAACTCCTGCCAGCACAGCACTGTCACTGAGAGGTGTGATTTTTATGAAGACGTTCTGTATCAGCAAAAGCCCCAGTGTAGATGCTCTACCAGCCGGAAAGTGCTGTGGCCAGTGTAGCTTATTTTGCTGAAGGAGCTGGTGGAAGCTGTACTAGCAAGAGCACTTCTCCCCCTGCTATGAGCTGTGTCTCCTCTAGGAGGGTTTGCCGGTGTAGTTAGAGTAGCAAAGCTTTTCTAGCACAGACCTGGCCATAGATTAAAAAACAATGGACTGATCTGAATTCACGGCTGGCAGAACTCCACTGACGTCTGTGGGAACAAATCAGTGGAGATGTTGGCCGCTGTGTCAGCAAAGCTGGTAAAGAAGCTGTTTTATGATTGCCCTAGATTCTGCCCCCCCTGCTCGTGCTGAGTAGCCCCATTGGGAACGTTTCCACCTTGCCCCAGCCCCCTTTTGCAGCTAACTCCAGCGTTCCCATACCACTTCCCCTGCCAGCGCCCTAAGGCAGGTCCCCAAACTTTTTCCGTCACGCCCCTCCCCCCCAACCATAATGGAACGTGTCTGCGCCCTCTCCGGGAACCGTGGTTGGGAGCCGCAGCTGGGAGCGGAGAGCCGAGCTGCAGTTGGGGCTGGGAGCTGAGGTCAGGGTTGGAGCTGTGGCTGGGGCCGTGGCTGGGAGTGGAGCCATGGCTGTGGTCGGGGTCGCAGCCAGGAGCAGGGCTGGGAGTTGGGGGCTGACGCCGGGGCTGCGGCTGGGGATGAGGCTAGGAGTGGACCCACCACCGGGGTTGTGAGTGGGGCGCGCTCCCTCCCTGACCCCCCAGGGGGGCTGGCCTTGACCCCACCGTGCCCCCACCCCAACCTTCCTGTACAGTTTGGGGACCACTGTCCTAAGGACTCCACAACAGGCTCCCTGGTCTCAGTACCGCCCCTCCTTGGGACCAGTTTATATCAGACATAGTGCATTGACCTGTAACAAACACCCCAACACATGGTCCATTGATCACCCCCAGTGCACACAGTCTTTAAAATCCCGCACCGTCTCGTCTAGTGACAGAGCACACATCCTCTCTGGCCTCTTCCACCACACCCGGCCTCTCCTGTCCTTCAGCCTGGACACCCACCCCGACCCTTCCAGCTGGAGGGGAACCCCGCTCTGCCCAGTGGGAACACCCGCCCCCCCCTCCAGCCTCCAGTGCAGCCCTCACTCCCCCTGTTCCATTAACCGTTCCTCTCAGACAGGCCAGAAGCGAGGCCCTGCCGCGCTCCACTGGCCCTCAGCAGACACGGCGGCAGAAACTTCCCAGGCTCCGGCTCCAGTTCCGGCGCTTGCTGTGATGCTGGTTCTGCAGTGCGCTGCTCCCCAGGGCCGTCCCCAAACAGCCCCTCCGAGTGCGGACCCAGGAGGTGCTGTAGCTGCTCTGGCAGCATCGCCTCTTTCAGTTACCGGCCTCACCTCCAGGGTCACCTCTTGCCCTTCATCCAGCAGCTGGGTCTCCTCCTGATGGGGGGAGTGCCAATCCCTACTCAGCAGATCATCATGCAGCGCTGTGAGCTCTGCATTCGCTACAGCTCCCACAACCTGGTCAAATTCCTCGTAAGAGAAGCAGGAAGATGAGGCATCCCCTGAGTTCAGTTAGAATCCTTGACTTTGCAGTCGTCTGTCTTCGGCCTCTTGGTTCGCTCTCCGCATTGTTCTGTGGTCCAGTCGATCCCAGTGCCGCCAGCTACTCACACAGTTTTGTAGACACCATCTGCATGGCTAGAAAGGGTTAAACATCCTGCAAAATAAATAACCCACATAAGACATGTGGGGAGATTACGTTTGTGTTTTTGTGTATTTACATATGTATGAGTAGGGTCAACAATGAAATCAGCAGTCCCTGTCTATCCTTCATTCTGATAATTTAGAGGTCAAAAGAAGATCCTAGCATTTAAATAAATTGTAAACATGGGATATCTCAGTATTCATCTCTCTTTGAAATGTATAGCAAATAATCTGTGAATGGTGGAGGAACAAGCAAATGGCCTTATGTTAATTCGTATATCTAAGTGCCGGTGATGGACCTCCTTCAAAGTCATCCTAATGACCTTTTCTTCCCTGAGGAACTTCCAACTTGTCAAAGAGGACATGAAATTGTATAAAAGATCCTTGGGTCCTATTTCTGTCATCTCAGATCCGCTTAGGCTTCATCAGGGGAACTTTGAGTCACACGACTGAGGTCCTAGTTATGCTGGGATGCCCTGAATATGAGATTTGGACATTGGACTATGACTTATGAACTGAATTCTAAAGGAACTCTTTCAACTACAAAACTCACTATCTTTGCTATGAATCTGAACCTCAATGGACTGAAGTCATGTCTGTATGTACATTGACTTTTTAACCAGACTCTCTCTCTTTTGTTTAATAAATTTTAGTTTAGTTAATAAGAATTGGCTGTAGCATGTATTTGGGTAAGATCTGAAACATTCATTATCCTGGGAGGTAATATGTCCGATTCTTTGGGATTGGTAGAACCTTTTCTTTTATATGATGAAATAAGACTTACAAAAATTTTCATCATAATTGACGTGGGTACCTGGATGGAGGCCTGAGGCTGGATCACTTTCAGGGAACTGTGTTGTTTGGACTTAATTAATTAAGTCCAAACTTACTTCTGAGTAACCAGTGAGGTAATAAAGAAGCTGTTTTATGCTGGCTTGGTGAATCTAAGTTTTGGAATATCCATCAGCTTTTGGGGGTTTGGCTGCTCCATTCTTTGCAGTTCACCCTAATTGAGTGACCATAGCTGGCTCCCCACTAGGACCCTGGTCACAGTGGCACAGTTGTGCTGGGATACACATTACCACAGATTAATTGGGTTTTTGGAGGAGAATCACACACTTGTCAAAAAAATTAATTTTGATATTGTAGAGTTTAAGGGCTAAAAATCAGTTACAGTAAGAGACCCATGATCAAGTTCCTGACAGAAAAAGCCTAGAGGGGGTTGTCTTTTAAGAAAAAGGCCCCAGAGCAGGAACTGAAAAAATCTGTTAATTACCAGTGATAAGGAAGCAGACCCAGCGAAAATGCTTGTAGTGAGAAACCAGCAGCTACAACTTGAACAAAAGCAAAAAATTGCTGATATGGAAGGAGAAGCCACTGAAAGAGAACGCCTGTGGTTTGACCATGAACAAAGAATGGCAGATATTCAACTGCAGGAAATAGAAGCTAAGGCAAAAGTGGACAGACTTAAGCTCCAACTCAAGCGAATATAGGAACAACAGGAACTGTATCATCCTGGAAAGCCAGCTCCTCTCAACAGCAAGGATGGGGATAGAATCTATCCAGTTTGTAACAATGTTGGTATGTTGTTTGACTCTAAGCAGCTGCCTGTGTGTAATCAAATTTCCCCCCGACACCGCCACTTTTTATGTAAATGCTTTTACTGTGAGCTCAGGTGAAGGTAACCCCATAACTTGTGCAGAGAATGTAAAAGTCAATGGTAAAAGCGGTTTAGGGCAAATTACAGCTTCTAACATCACTCTTGTGAAAGCAGGTCTTGTCAAAGAGGAAGATTATTTACCAAATCAGAGTGTGAATGTTGTAGTCCTCTATGAATTTACTGTAAGTGTGCCTTTAGGCAGAATCCATCTCGAATGGAATGGTGTTAAACATGAAGTTATAGCTGGTGTAAGGAAGTTATTGCCTAAGGATCTTTTGATTGGGGATGATATTAAAGCTTTGTTCAGTCAGGTTGACATAAACCAGGCACAGGAAAGAAATAGTCCTGAACCTGTGTCTACTAGGGGCAAGGATTTGCCTATGGAGGGTTTCTCCAAATGTTTGTATAAGGAAAATAGCTGTTTATCTGTACTAAGAAGCAGTGCATATGTGGAAGAAATTTCTGAGTGTCTGTCTGGTATCTCAGAAGTGAATCTGGCCTTAGATAAGGCTCAGGAAGATGTTTCTCTAGAGCAAATTGAAGTTGGTGATCGGGTTAAAGCCCGAACTGAGGAAGGAAGGGGTACAGTCCTGGTGAGTGATAAATTGTTGGCTAGTAAAGCTTGGGAAAGTCAGCCTGACCCAGGTAAAAGTGATGTGCTTAAAGTAGCTCAGTGTAATAAGACACTATTTGTGGAAACAGCAGTTTATCTGTTAAGGGAGGGGAAGACAAAGAAAGTTTAGATGAGCATAGGCTGTCTTCTGAGCTGATGGCTTTGTCTAATCAGCAGTCTGGGAAGGCAAGGCTGGTGGAACGTGAGTATCCCTATATCTTACCTGTTACCAGAGTGGAGAATTGTGACAGTGAAGGAAATGTTCCTGTGTCTGTTAGGCAAGTCATTACCCCTATGAAGGGAGCTACCCCAATCTCCAAGCAATCGTCCGTGAACAGCCATGTGTGCTGGGACAAGGGAAATGAGATCCCAAGCTGTTTGTCTGTTAAAGGGGATGTTTCTCCAGCTCTTTTCTGTTTGTAGAGCAGACAGAAGAAGCCTGTCAACCTATGATGGGTGAAAATTTATCAGTTGCCCCGAAATTGGTTCTGGATACAACTGAAGCCCAGGAAGGAAGTGGTCCTAAATTTGTATCTGCTAGGGATGATATTGCAACTAGGTTGCATCCAGTTGATGTCATAAATAGCTCCCAGAGACCAAGCGATTCTGGTGCTTCTATTTTGCCTGTTGCTAGTGTGTTGCTGGGTAAAGATATGACAACCTTGTCTGATCAGGGTGCTATCCTAGCCAGGGCACAAGGAAAGCATGAAGGTGATTGGACTATGGTACCCACTGACAGTGTGGAAGCTTGAAACAAGAAAGGGAATGCTTCTAATCTTGTGACTATGAAGTCTAGCAGTTTACCTGAAAGGGGGTTTTGTGAAAATCCTCCTGATGGGTCAGAGGTGATTCTGGATGTATGTAACTCTCAGAAGGAGTTTGGTGATTTGTCTGTTGTGCCAAAGTCAGTTCTGGACATAAATAAAGCTCAGGGAGAACCTGTTGCAGTTCATGATATTGCAGAAGGAAAGGAATTTCTGGGTGAAGTCTTTGAAGTCTGTAAAAAGTCAATAGCTGTGCCTAGTAGGGGCGAAAAGGAATTGTTTCCATGGACTCTTAATGGGCCATTGTTGATAGTAAACAGTCTCTCTTCTGAGGAAAGTGTGTTGGTACCTACAAAAAGAACAGGAGTACTTGTGGCACCTTAGAGACTAACAAATTTATTAGAGCATAAGCTTTCGTGGGCTACAACCCACTTCTTCGGATGCATCCGAAGAAGTGGGTTGTAGCCCACGAAAGCTTATGCTCTAATAAATTTGTTAGTCTCTAAGGTGCCACAAGTACTCCTGTTCTTTTTGCAGATACAGACTAACACGGCTGCTACTCTGAAACCTGTTGGTACCTAGTGGCCAAAGTCTTTCAAATGAAAATGAATCCACTGAATTTGCTTTCAAAAACATCCACTGTGGGGAGCTTTGAGGAGATTTCAGATGGAATAAAAATTGTTAGGGAGTTTAAACAGCCCTATAAGCTTAACCAGCTTGTTGGGGAGACAATGGTGTTGGGACAGGACTGTCTCCATGTTGATTCTTTGAGGAAACAAACAGTCTGTATCTCTGGTTCAGAGGGAAGACTGGACAGCTGAATCTGCAGAGCAGGACGACAGCTGTGCAGTGAATCTCTCGAGAATACAGGGGATGGCAGGTAAACTTTCATCTCTAGATATTTTGGAAATGACTTGTAGTCTCTTAGTGGCCTTGACATCTGATTCCATGTAGAAGCAGAGGTTGGTAATGGAAGGAGAAAAGAACCTTGAGTCGAACATGCTAGTGAAAATTGATGGTTTCTCTTAAGGACTGTGCGCCTGACCACCCCTCCCCCAAGCCTGCATCTTGTGTCATCATTTGCACCTGTGCAAAGGAAACAAAGCAGAATTGTGTATTTTACACACACTTTGCACAGTAGAACTGACAGCACAAGGTGAAGCAGAAAAACATTTTGTGTTTCTGGCTTTCATAAATTTTAAGGCCAGGGAAGGATCATTATGAACATCTACACTGACCTCCTGCAGAACACAGGTCATAGAATCTCGCTTAGTAATTCCTGCATCAAGCCCAGAACTTCTTTAAGCTAAATCACATTAGAAGCAAGAAGACGACCAAGGACAGGGTAGGCTCATTACTCAACGAGGGGCGGGGGGAACAGTAACAGAAAGTGTGGAAATGGCAGAAGTGCTAAATGACTTTTTTGTTTCAGTTGTCACCAAAAAGGTTAGTAGTGATTGGACGTCTCACAAAGTGAATGCCAGTGAAAATGTGGTAGGATCTGAGGCTAAAATAGGGAAAGAGCAAGTTAAAAATTACTTAGACAAGTTGGATGTCTTCAAGTCACCAGGGCCTGATGAAATACATCCCAAAATACTCAAGGAGCTGACTGAGGCGCTATCTGAGCCGTTAGCGATTATCTTTTTGATGAAGATGAGAGAGATTCCAGAGGACTGGAAGAGAGCAAATATAGTGCCAGTCTATAAAAAGGGAAATAAGGACAACTCGGGGAATTACAGGCCAATCAGCTTAACTTCAGTACCCAGAAAGATAATGGAGCAAATAATTAAGCAATTTGCAAATACCTAGAAGATGATAAGGTGATAAGTAACAGTCAGCATGGATTTGCCAAGAACAAAATCATGTCAAACCAACCTAATAGCTTTCTTTGACAGATTAGCAAGTCTTGTGAATAGAGGAGAAGCAGTAGATGTGGTATTTCTGGACTTTAGTAAGGCTTTTGATATTGTCTCACATGACCATCTCATAAACAAACTAGGGAAATAGAACCTAGATGAAGCTACTATAAGGCGGATGCATAACTGATTGGAGAACCACTCCCAGAGAGTAGTTATTATCAGTGGTTCATAGTCAAGGTGCAAGGGCATATTGAGTGGGGTCCCACAGGGATCAGTTCTGGGTCCAGTTCTGTTCAATGATGTAAATAATGGCATAGAGAGTACACTTATAAAGTTTCCAGATGATACCAAGCTGGGAGGGGTTGCAAAATGCAAAATGATGTGGACAAACTGGAGAAAGGATGAAATTCAATAAGGACAAATGCAAAGTCCTCCACTTAGGAAGGAACAATGAGTTGCATACATACAAAATGGGAAATGACTGCCTAGGAAGGAGCACTGCAGAAAGGGATCTGGGGGTCATAAGGGATCACAAGCTAAATATGAGTCAACACTGTAACGCTGTTGCAAAAAAAAGCCAACATCATTCTGGGATGTATTAGTCGGAGTGTTGTAAACAAGACATGAGAAATAATTCTTCCACTCTATTCCACGCTGATTAGGCCTCAACTGGAGTATTGTGTCCAGATCTGGGTGCCACATTTCAGGAAAGATGTGGACAAATTGGAGAAAATCCAGAGAAGAGCAACAAAAATGATGAAAAGTCAAGAAAACATGACCTATGAAAAAAATGGGTTTGTTTAGTCTGGAGAAGAGAAGACTGAGAGGGGACATGATAACTGTTTTCAAGTACATAAAAGGTTGTTACAAGGAGGAGGGAGAAAAATTGTTCTCAACCTCTGAGGCTAGGACAAGAAGCAATGGGCTTAAATTGCAGCAAGGGAGGTTTAGGTTGGATATTAGAAAAAACTTCCTACCTGTCAGGGTGGTTAAGCACTGGAATAAATTACCTAGGGAGGTTGTGGAATCTCCATCACTGGAGAATTTTTAAGAGCAGGTTAGACAAACACCTGTTATGGATGGTCTGGATAATACTTAGTCCTGCCATGAGTGCAGGGGACTGGACTAGATGACCTCTTGATGTCCTTTTGAGTCCTATGATTCTGTGAGAGGCTTGGGGAGCCTTCATGCAGTTTACTGGGGGTGGGTCTCCACATGCTGATGACTAAGTGATCACAGCACCTGGAGGGGTTTGCTGCTGCTCACTGGCATAGCTCTGTGAGAGAGACGGCCCAGGCTGGACAGTCAAGGGGGGACAGCAGTCCCAGAGTTCCAGGTTGTACTCTGGGGATCCCGTCACACCCACTCTTCCAAACAATCCAGATCACTCTGTACATCTGACCTGTACCTATACTGCACCATGTATGGGTTACCTACAACTCTTACCATGCACACATTCATTCATTCTCCGGCTTAATCATAAATAATAATAATAATAATTGGGGGCAGGCAGTGTGGTCTAGTGCATAGGTGGGGGCAGCGCTTGCAGGGGCTATAACCACCCCAAAATTTGCCTTAGCCCTCCTGTATCAGCTGCCACTCTCCAGCTGCCCAGCTCTGAAGGCAGAGTGGAGAGAGCAGAGGCTGCTGGCGGGGTGCCCAGCTCCAGCAGCAGTGGAGAAATAAACCTGGGCAGAGGACTGGGGTGCCCGAGAACAGCCCCTGATCCCTATCCCCACGCGCCAGGGCGCAGCGCCCAGGGCAGGTGGTAGATCCAGGGCTCCCCACAGCAGCCCAGACTGGCCCACTCCAGGCCAGGCTCCTGGGCCCCACCCCTGTGGTTGCTGCTCCCCGAGGGCTCTGCCGGCTCCAGATCCAGGTTCCCCTGCCAGGGCAGCTCTTACTGGCTGTCAGCAGCCAACACCTTCACTGCCGGGTCCCGGCCTCCGACTTGGCCATGGAGAGAGGCTACAAAGAGGGGCGGGGCCTTGTGGCAATGGGGGGCTCAGCCCCCCAATTTTCTGTCTGGACCATCTCAGCCCCCCTATTGGGAAGAGACTGGTGGCCCCCCCTGTGCCTAGCGAATAAGTAAACTCCCCCTCTACAGTATCTCTTTGTCTTCTCCCACTCTTAGACAGTGAGCTCTTCAGAGCAGGGACTGGCTCTTACAGTACGTACAGGGCCTAAAACAACGGGGCTGCACTAGTGGCTGAGGACTCTAGGAGCAATGAGAATAAGTATAAATAACAACGATGATCATTGTCCTTTCCTTCCGTCTCAGACTTTCCTGACATCATTTTGTCTATTTTACTTCCCCTTTCCTTAGGCCTCTTACATCTTTCTATCCCTCTCCCCTGCTTTGCCCACACTCTCTCTCCCATCCTCTCTTTTCCACTCCCAGCGCTCTCTTTCCCTCAGTCTTCTCCCCCCTCCATCTTCCTTTTGTCTCGTGTCTCCCATCTCTAGCTCACTTCTTTGACTCCTCCCTCAAGTCTCTGGTTGGCCCATTGTTGAGATTTGCCTCCCTGGAGCAGACACTCCACCTTGGGGCCTGCAGGCCCAATTCCCTGCATCTGGGCTTCTCTCTAGAGCCCTAGGAGCCACCCAGTGCTCTCTTGCTGGCACTTAGGGAGAGGCCCCCTGGAGCCCGTATGGCAGGCTGGAGCCAGTGGGACAGGCCGGCTAACAGTGCCAGTAGGGCCTGTGCAAACTGCCCAGTCTGAGCCCTCCACACTCACTGCTCTGAACTTCATGCTGTGACCTTCAGCAGAGAGTTCCTGCTCGTGCACTTGGCTTCCTTGTAGAGAAATGGAAACATTCTGCAGTGGATCATTTGCAAACAATTTTGTTTGATGTAATTCTTCCTCCATTGCAATAATTTCAAATAGTAACACTGAACTTTGTGTTTCAGGAGCTGCAGAAAATACTGCTGCTGTCTTTGTGGTGAATCAGGCACCCCCTTCTATCCGTGCAATGGAAGGGTCAGAGTTCACCATCGAGTGTACATTCAACACAAGCAATAACTCTATCAAGTGGTTTGGTGATTGGAGTAAAACCAGAAACAATGTAACAGCAAAGGTGAACAATGTAATAGATCGAACCATATTATCAACAGATACAGAAAAGAGGTCTCTTTCCCTCACTGTGAAGAAAGCCGACGTCACTGATTCTGAAACCTACGTGTGTGGGGTTGGGAGCAAATATGGGACATCTCCTGGGACTGGAACCCAAGTGACCATCGATGGTAAATACCAGCATTTCCTTCTCTGTTCTACAAAACCCTTCAGGGGAGCTCAGGACACTGGCTGGTTCCAGACAGGGCCGGCTCCAGGCACCAGCCGAGCAAGCTGGTGCTTGGGGCGGCAGATTGAACGAGGCGGCGTTCCGCCCAATCCTAGGGCGGTACGGCCGATTTTTTTGTTTTTTGTTTTTTGTTCCGCTCCGGCCGCCCTGTAGGGGGCGGCGGCGCGGAGGACGGGAGCGCCCTGCAGCAAGCCGGGCAGGGCAGTCCTCGTCCTTCCCTCCCCGCCGACCGGAGCGGAGCCCTCCCGGCAGGCTGCGACAGGAGAGGCCACGTGGCAGCGCCCCGCTGTAGCCCTGGCCGCCCCCCTTCTCTCTCTCTCTCCCGCCCACTCCCTCCCCCCCACCCCCGCTAGCCGGTTCCCCTGCACCCGCACTCCGGCCGCTCCACAGGTTTTTTTGCTTTGCTGTTCTGGCCGCCCCGCATTTTTTTTTTGCTTGGGGCGGCCAAAAAGCCAGAGCCGGCCCTGGTTCCAGAGAGCTGTGGCTGGTGGTGCTGGGGGAGATGGAGCAGCACAAAGTGTAAAGGGCAGAGCTGTGGGCAAAACTGGGGGACATTCTGTGGTACGTACAATGGTCCTGATCCTGCATTCCACTGATTTCTGTGGGGGTTTTGGCTGCACACGGAATGCAGGGTCACGCCCCAGATACTCAAAAACTGTTTTGAGATGGGGTGTGAGGGGAGGTTTCTAATTGGCTAAGCCTGTGAGCCCTTACACGCAACTTGAGAGACTAGGTGGGTGAGGGAATATCTTCTATTGGACCAACTTCTGTTGGTGAGAGAGACAAGCTTTCAAGCTTACGCAGAGCTCTTCTTCAGCTCTTGGAAACTTAGGTCAGGTCTACACTACAGACCTATGTCGGCATAACGATGTAGTTAGTTACACCGACCGAATCTCCTGTGTAGACAGTGGTGCAGCTGGGCTGATGCAGTGTTTTCAGTATCGAAGTGCCCTTACTCAGAGTGTCACAAGTAAATACAAGGTAGAACGCCTGGTTTAGCATAAGTAGTTAACACCTATTTCAAGGGACCATTCAAGGCAGGGTGGCCCGTTAACACTTCTGCAGTCATAGGACAAAAAGACGGGGTTAGTGGGTTACAGATTGTTGTAATGAGCCATAAATCCAGTGTCTCTGTTCAGTTTTTTACTGTCTAGCAGAATTATGAATTTAAGCTCCCAGGCTCGTCTTTTGAAAGTGTTGTGCAGGCTTCCTTTGAGGATGAGGACCACTCTGTATCTGACCTGTGAGACGTGTTCCCCACAGGAGACAGGGTGGTTTTGTCTTTTATCATTTTCCTGTGTGAGTTCATTCAAGAGCATCATGATTGTCTGGTTTCACCCACACAGCTGTTATTGGGGCATTTACTGCGCTGGATGAGGTACCCCACAGGTTGTGATAGGCTTGTGTAGGATCCGTGGCTCTTGAAAGGTGAGTTGTGGGGGGTGTTGATCACTGTAGCAGTGGAGATATGTAGCAGATTTTGCATCTGTTGTTCTGGCAGGATCTGGTGCTGCTTTGAGTTGGTGTGTCCTGGTCTGTGGGGCGCTTGCTTCTGATGATGCCCTTGGAGAGGCTGGGGGGTTGTTTGAAGGTCAGAAGTGGGGGTTCAGGGAAGACTTGTTTCAGGATGTGGTCCCCATCGAGTATGGGTCATAATTGTTTGATGATACCCCGTATGGGTTCCAGTGTAGTGTGGTGGGTAGCAACTGGTGTGCAATCAGAGGAGGTTTTATTTCTGCATTCAAGCATGTTCTCTCAGGGTATTTGGACAGCCCATTCCATGATGCAATCTACTTCTCTAGTAGGATGTCCTTGTTTGGTGCAGGCGGTTTTGAGTGCATTAAGGTGTGTATCCCAGACTGTCTCCTAGGAGCGTATTCTGTGCTATCTGAGTGCCAGGCTGTAGATTACAGATTTCTTGGTTGTTTGGGGGTGGTTACTGGGTTTATGAAGCTAGGTGTGGTGATCTGTGGGTTTCTTGTCTAGGGTTGTCTGTAGGGTTCCATTGTTGAAGCTGATGGTGGTGTCCAGGAAGTTGATGCTAGTGTGGGAGTTTCCAGAGACAGTTTAATGGCTGGCTGGTGGTAGTTGTGATGGAAATCTATGTGGGAGTTTAAGCATTGCATTTTGATGTGGTGCTGGGAGTACGTCTCCCAGACCTGAGGAAGAGCTCTATGGAGCACGAAAGCTCGTCTCTCTCACCAACAGAAGTTGGTCCAATAATAGCTATTCTCTCACCCACCTTGTCTCTCTATATCCTGGGACTGACACAGCTACAGTGCACTCAACGTGATGGCATTTCTCTTGGTCTGTGACACAATAATTTGGAACCCCGCAGCTCATCAATTCCAAAATTTCAGGGAGTATTGAAGGCATCACTGGGCAGAACTCTGTTGATATTGGGGAAATCAGAAAACCCAAAAGGGGAAAAGTGGGGGACACATGGAGTGCCTGCTCCCCGTTTAGCAGAGTAACAGCTTGGAGCAAAGCACCTCTGTAACTGTCTAAATCAAAGAACCAGTTTGTGGCACCAATTAACACTTTCCAGTAGAAAAACATTCCCGTCTCATCTCTGCTCCTTCCCCCAGTAGAGTAACATGCTGACACTGGAAGATTTATGTACCGGGCAGGAAGAGGAGAAATAATAACAGTGGGGAAGGAAGGAGGGGAAGGCTCACAGAGCCCCTGACACGGGGAGGATGGGGGACCTGGTCTGGGGATAATGCTGGAATGAGGGTACATCCAAAGCCCCGAGCATGCAGGGAGAATGGGGGGCCCTGGAATGGTGGAAAGGGAGAGAATTAGGGCACAGAGAGCTCCTGGCTTGAGGCAGAATTGGGGGCTGTAGCATGGAGGGGGAAGAAATGGGGGAGACACAGAGCTCCTGGCATGAGGGTGGGGGCTGGGGAGTCCCTGAAATAGAGGGGGGTGGGAGGGTGGCCCCCAGAGACCTTGTGGGGGACAGAGGGATGCAAAGTCCCTGGTGCATGCAATGTGCTTGACCTACAGAACCAACAAAACGTGGGCATCCCTCTAGTTTAGCCCCCAAAGAGTCCAACCCAAACCCACAAAGGGTTGAGCAGAGTCAGGATGAAGTTGTATGCTCAGTAATAGGTTGTTATTTAGTGTTTGCTTTGCAATAGTGCTTAGAGGCCTCAACCAACATGTGGGGCCCACTGTGCTAGGCCCTGTACACTAGAGCTGGCGGTTTCAGTTTGTGAGAAGTTTCATTGTTTCAGAATTGGCTTCATTCCAAACCAAGACGGATCAGGACTGCACCAGGGCCGGGGACCCGAGGGCTTCCAGAGTCTCAGAGGGCAGTTACAAGTAGAGCAGCCTGGGGAGTCACTGGCCCAGGACTCTAGAGGCCCTGGGATCTCCAGCCCGGGGCAGTCTGCATGGCGGAGCTACCCCAGAGCTGCACCCCTGGGAGCTGGTCCTGGAACTTCCAGGCTTCCAGCTCCATAGCAGGGACACTGGAAGCGCCAAGAGCCCTGGCTCGAGCAGGGAGCCGAGAAGACAACAAGAGCCCCTAGAGACCTGGCTCTGCCAGCGTGGGGAGCCCACTCGCCCTGAGACTTGACTCCTGACTCCCCGAGTTGGGGCTCGCGGGACAGAAGAACGTAAGTACGGCCAGAATGGGTCAGACCAAAGGTCCAGCTAGCCCAGTGTCCTGTATTCTGACAGTGGCCAATGCCAGGTGCCCCAGAGGGAATGAACAGAACAGGCAATCATCCAGTGATCCATCCCCTGTCGCTCATTCCCAGCTTCTGGCATCCCCATCCCCGCCCATCCTGGCTAATAGCCATTGATGGACCCATCCTCCAGGCACTTATCTAGTTTTTTTTTGAACCCTGTGGCTCTTGTCTCCCCCACCAAGGAGGGGGAGACATTTCTTTAAATACATCCCCAGTCACCAGCCATTGCCACTGAAATTCTCCTGCATCAAGGTTCAGTCGTCTGTGTTTCTCTCCTGCAGATTTTCCCAAGCTGATGGTGAATCAGACCCCAGCCAATATCCATGCATCAGAAGGGTCAGATCTCACCATGGAGTGTAGATTCACGGTATGGAATAAACACAAGACCTTGTATGTGAAATGGTATAAACATAGCGGAACTGGGGGAACGAAGAAGGAGCTGATGAGTGAAAGAGGCGGGGGCCCAGCAGCCCTGGCTTTGGAAAAGGGTTTTGCTTCATTCACTCTGAAGAACATGAATGTAACCGATACAGGAACCTACATGTGTGAGGTGGGGAGCACAGCGAGGAACTGGTCTGCATCAGGAGCCGGAACCCAAGTGACCATCACTCGTAAGTACCAATATTTTCCTATTGGATCTTCATGGTGTGAGAGACAGTGAATGACAGCCTAAAGGACAGCATGAATGACTGTTGCTGGCAAAAGTGGGTATGAATTCTCAGGTGTGTACAGTATATAACCCATTAAAAATATGGGCTCCAGCCTGTGAGGAAGTGAAGGCAACATAGTTCAAAGTACCCAAGTGACTTAGGAGCTTCTGAGTTTCAGAGGGTACTTTGGCACTAAGGGCCAGATTTTTAAAGGAATGTAGGCACCAAAAGTTGTAGGTGGGATTTTCAAAAGCATCTAAGCACCTAACTTCCATTGAAATCAGTCACTTTGGCCAACAGGACTTAGGCTCCTAAGTCACGTAGGCACTTTTGAAAATTTCCCCAAAATGCCCCTGGAGAGGGGTGTTCAGAACCTCTCAGGACTCAGGCCTGTCATAAGAACATTAAGGAGGACCGGTCATAAGAACATTGATGAACCTAACTCACCACTGCACCACAACTGCACTGGATGGGATAAGAAGCAGCCCCCAGTGTCCATCTGCACCTGGAGCTAAACTGATTTCATGGCTAAAGAGTTGCTTCTTATTCTGTGAGAACATCTTCATCCATGCATAGAACGCATCCCTGTATGGAAAGTATGTAGAAAAACTGGAAAGGATCCAGAGGCGAGCGACAGAGATGATCAAAGGGATGGAATGCAAGTCTTAGGAGCAAGGGCTGGGTATGTGTAGTTTGGAAAAGAGAAGATAACGGTCTTCAAAGCCTTGAACAGCTGCCATAAAAAAAGATGGAGAAAAGTTGTTCTCTTGCCACAGAGGGCAGGACAAGAGGCAATGGGTTCAAACTACAGCACAGCAGATTTAGATTAAATCTCAGGAAAACTTCCTAACTGTGAGGATGGAACAGACGCCTTGGGAGGTTGTGGAAGCTCCTTCACTGGAAGTTTTCAAAAGGAGGCTGGAGAGCATCGGTCTTGGATGGTTTAGCGGTTCTCAAACTATGGGATGGGACCCCACAGTAGGTTGCTACCCCATTTTAATGGGGTCACTGGGGCTGGCTTAGACTTGCTGGGGCCCAGGGCCAAAGCCGAAGCCCGAGCCCCACCGCCAGGGGCCGAAACCCGAGGGCTTCAGCCCTGGGCAGTGGGGCTCAGGTTCTGGGCCCTCTGCCTGGGGCTGAAGCCCTTGGGCTTTGGCTCCCCCCTACGCCCGGGCCAGTGGGGCTCAGACAGGCTCAGGCTTCGGTCCCCCCTCCTGGGGTCATGTAGTAATTTTTGTTGTCAGAAGGGGGTCACGGTGCAATGAAGTTTGAGACCCCCTGGTTTAGACACAACAAATCCTGCCTCTTGGCAGGGTGGGGAGACTAGCTGACCCTTGCGGTCCCATCTAACCCTGTGGCTCTAGGATTCTATGCCTTGGTGGAATCTGCACTATGCGGGCATGGCAATATGTACAGAGAGGTTCTGCTGTAACTCTCCATGGCCATCCACCGATCTGGTTCTAGCTTTAAAGGATCCTTCCCATCGTCCAAGTGAAAAGGAAAACCTCATCTGAAAACCTCACATCCCGGTCACGATAGACCCAACGTTTCTAATGCCGATTGCTGCGTCTGAGTTCACAATTCTCACTACTGGCAATGGGGTGAGCACGTGCTGCTGGGAAAACGGAACAGTGATACATATTGCGTGTATTGTTCTGATGATTTTTGGTGCAAGTGGCAGATTTGCAATTGAAACCCTGAGATTGTGAACAGGAGAGTGTAACATGAGCTGCTCTCAAGCACCAACTTCTGGCCAGAGGCCACTTTTCAGCACCTTGCCCATTTCCCCCTCTTCAAGGCCCAACAACAACTCACTGGGTTTAAAGGTAGTTCAAACCATCACCTCCTGCAGTCCAATAAATCAAGTCCCCAGGAGCATATTGGCCCTCTCAGCCCAAGTGTAGCGTCTCGCTCCTGATAATCCAAAACGCAGAGTTTCAAAAACAGAACACAAACTCACCCAGGGTGTGCCTGGTAAATGCTCTGATGCCCGGCATGCCAGTATTCACCTGTGATAGTTCTGAGTCACAGCTGGAAATGTCAGCATGGGGCAGGTTTAATGCATGAACAGAAATGAGATGATTTGTTTGTACATGCAAATTCAAGGTCGTTTTCAGACACTAGTTTGAGGACAATTTGTCTGTAACTAACAAGAGAAATGGAGTTGGGTTCTTAATTTGCACTTCCTTTGTCTCCTCTGTTCTACTGGAGCAGCTGATAGAGTGCGCAAACCTCAAAGATCCAAGGACCCGAATCCCATCCTGCACTCCAGGCTCAGTAACTGTCCTCGAGCATCTTTCCAACATCAGCCAGTTTTAATTTCCTCATTGCCTTTCCCCCCCTTGTGCTCTAACGCTCCTCAGTGACTATATTGAGCTCGAGTTTCCCCTCTCACCCACATCTAAGTGCCTAACACAGGAATCCACAAATTTCTCTGAACGTCACCAGAATCATAGATAACACCATTAATGTCATGGTAGGTTTTTTCTCGTTTTGAGAGCACGTGAGATGCGAGCTCAGGAGTGATGGACAAAGCTCGAAAGATTTGGTGTATTCCTTCACACTCCGGATGCTTATCTGAATATTATCCATACTGTTCTGAACTTTTATGAGGTTGCCTTCAGTCTCTGCAGCTTATAGTTCCCCCTCACTGCCCTCCCACACTGCAGGGCCCTAGAGCCTGGACCACAGCCCAAGCCTAGAAGTCTACACAGCAATGAAACCGCCCCGCAGCCTCAGCCCCAAGAGCCCAAGTTGGCTGGCATGGGCCAGCTGCGGGTTTTTCTTTGCTGTGTCAACATACCCTTAGTCCTCTTCCTTCTTCCCTTTCTCCAAGTACACTCAGCTCTTTGCTAATCTCTTGGGATGGGTTTGGTGACAGCCTCCCCTTTCTAAACCTCTCCTCCCATGTGGATCCTCACACACACACACACCTGTCTTTTCCATCTCTTTCCTCCACATCTCTCCTTTCCCTGCCCTGCATATGTTTTCATGCTCTGAGGGGCTTTGCCATGGGGCACATTGCACACCTCTAACTCCAGAGAAACCCCAAGTCAGCAGCTGATCCCAAGACACCAGCAGAGACTGACAAACTGAATGAGAACTCACCGTGGATTTTGTTGGCTAGCAGGAAAGGTGGGAAGGGCTTCTAAGGAAGAACAAGCCTTAGATCAAGTGTGAAAGTTTCTTGTCTGAACGGATCCAATCCTCCCAAAGGTTCAGGGTAAGTAACTAGAACCAGTTTAGGTCAGGTCTGTTCAGTGTTATGAAGGAGAGATTATCAAAAGCCTCATCCCAGCAGATGGCCGGAAGAATTCTACAGTCCATACAGAGCTTGCTATGGCACTTTGCCTCATCTTCTGTGGGGTCCTGCCTATGACTTTGTATCAAAAGGCTTCATATGAAGAGATGGTTGAAGATGATGTTTAGGAAGCTGTAATTTTCCTGCTTTTTGTCAATGGCCAGAATTGTTTCTGGGAAACACAGAAATCTTGCTATGGCTACAAACCGGAGAGCATCAGTTCACTTCTTAACACCCACGGGAGATATTTTAATGGCCAAGCTTTACAAAGGGGCCTGAAATGCTGGAGGAGAAAAACTGTTTCTTTAAATACTTCAGCTGATTGACGTGTTTCTGCATCAAGGTGAAGTCACTTGTGTTTCTTGCTCTCTGCAGCTGTTGACCTGCTGGTGAATCAGAGCCCTGCCTTTGTCAAGAGGAAGGGAAAGAGCTGATCATAGAATGTAGATTCAGGGCCCTGGAGAAACCCAGCACCAAGTACTCTGTTAAATGGTATAAAAACAGGACCAATGGACACAAGAAGGAGCTGAAAAACGAAACAGGCTCAGTCACAACAACTCTAGATTTCTCAACAGGCCTGGCTTCTCTCACCTTGACTAAAGCCAACGTGAGTGATTCTGGGTTCTACAGATGTGACTTCGGTAAAAATGGCCGTGGGAATGGAACCAGAGTGACGATCCAGGGTAAACAGCAGCATTATCTTCTCTGATCTGCATTGTCAGGATAGTACATTGTGGTCACCACTGACTCACACTTCCCACATGGTCACTGAAACCCCACAGCTACTTCCTAGCCTAGGACAGGGAGACACAGTGTTATCTCAGAGATAGGCGGTGTGTAAATTATGGAGCGTTGTTGTAGCCCTGTGGGTCCCTGAATATTAGAGAGACAAGGTGGGTGAGTGTGAAGGGGTGTACCAGGCCCCATAAAAGGAGTGGTGAAGGTGGGTCCCCCAAGCTGCCTAGAAAGGCTGCATGGAAGCAGCCAATCAGAGCACAGCAGGCTCAGTTAAAAGGATCTGCTGGGCCTGAGCAGGTCAGTTCCTGGCAGGGACCAGAGGAGTAAGTAACTTCAGCCCTGAGATAAGGGTGAAGAGGAAGGGACTACATGGGAAACAGCCCAGGGAACAACAGCAGTTGTCAACAGAATTATTGTTTTGTGGAGGTGGTGAAGGTTCTAGTCAGTGCTGCAATCTGGTGCCAGTTCCAAGCATCAGGAAGCAGTGTGGCATCTCAACACTGCTGTGTGCTGACTGGGGTAAATGCTGATTTTGTAATGGCGACCACTGGCAAGGAGCTTTAGATAATTTGTATATTCAGAATCCCCTTGTTATTCTACTGTTATGTTAAGAGATATAAACCTTGTAGGGGTTCTGGTTTCCTTCCTTCCCTATTGAGCCAGTCCCTGCCCAGTGACAGATCCATCACCCTAGGCTAGGTGTGAAGTCACATTTATCCTTTTGGATTGGAAGGTGCAGGGTTAATGAAGCCATTTCCCCTTGGGATCAGGGGAATTGGGAGAGTTTGAGAGTCTAGGGTGGAAACCATAGATGGGGTCAGCTAGGGGAGCGTTGCTCTCGGTAAGGGCTCTGGCCAGGTCTCTAGTGTCTTGCTCTGCTGGGGATTTCCTACTCCTGCGGCAGAGTCAGCATGCTGGCTGGCCTCATGGGAAGGTTCTCCTAGGCAGAGGACTGAACCCAGCCCCATGACCCCACAGGTCCCAGCAGGTGGCATATGAAGAGGAACCTGCTGGGAAAAAGGGAGGCCCAGGAAACTGCCTGTGACACAGAAGGGGATGGGAAATTAATGGAGGAGACAGTTTCATCTTTAAACTGTCTCTGCCATCCCTTTATTTATCCATCAGTCTCTATCCCTCCTTTAGAGGCAAATCTGTCCCTCTCTCAATCCCTGCATCCCACACTGACAGGTTTTTCTTGATTTCAGATAAAAGGAGCAATGCCTCCCACGTTGTTTTCGTCATCCGGATGGTTCTCGGGGCCCTTGTTGTAATCTTGGTGGTGATTATTGTTGCAGAGTGCGTGATCTCAGAGAAGAGGGGTGAGTGAAATGTCTTCAATGCAGTCACTGTGCAGAGTCAGCCATAGAGCTTGAGTTACACGTGAGGTCCTTCTGCCTTTTCCTTCTGGGCAACTTCCCAGTCCCAGTGCGTTGAAATCTAAAAGCTGTTTCAGACCCGGCTGGGACTGTTTTCTCGACCTGTCTGTTCTGGTTTGTGTCTAACATTAAATCCGGGTATCTCAGAATTAGAAGCACAGAGTTTAGATCTCCTTCTTGTAAATGTTCCTGAAGGCCTTTACCTCGCAGGTCTCCCTTTCACAGCACCGATGATCTTTGCCTGTCGCTGCGTCTGTCCAACGTGCCCTGTTTATTTCTGGCTGGCGGGCATGCATGGAGCTAGTGCAACCACTTGGACAAGTGCGATGCACGTACTGCAGGCGTATTCTTTAGGTTCTAACTTACTGAGTCTGATTTTTTTCCACAGCTGCTGTCAATCGGACAATATGAGGATCAGCTGTTATAGCGTACACCTGGAGATGGAGCTCTCAGACACCTGTTACCCAGGCATTCCCCCAAACACCGTGTTGACCATCCTGCCTGCCAGATTCTGCACCTGCAAATAAACCTTGAACAGAAGGGAGGGGATGCTGGATAATTGGAAAGGGAGTTTGTGACGTTGCAGTCTATATGGTTTTATAAAAATATGCTAATGAGTGAATATAATGTAACTGGAATATTTGCTTCATGCAAGAAGTCTCTTGTAAGGTATCATTACAAAGCTTCTAATCTACTGAGTGTGGTCATCCTATTTGTATAAATGTACCACTCTTATCTGAAACTAGAAATATGAAATATAACTCTGAGACCCTATTGTAATTATGCAATGTGTGGGCCATTAATGGTGGTTTGGAATCTTGATGACTCCCATTAAGCAGGACAATTGTCTGCAGATGGCTGTGTTTTACTTGTAAGTCTTCCTGTATGTGTGTGTGCTGGCAAGTGGGCAATGAAGTCTTGCAGTGACATGTGATCATGTCACCTGAACTGGAATCCATCTTTAACCTGGTGTCTTTCCATTGAGAAGGAGAGGGTGGGAACCCAGAGAGGGACAAAGGATTCCCGCCTTATGCGAAAGATATATAAAGGGGTGGAACAGAACAAAGTGAAGGAGCCATCATGAAGAATCCCCTAGCTACCACCTGAGCTGCAACAAGAGCTGTACCAGGGGAAAGAATTATGCCCAGGCCTGGAAGGTGTCCAGTCTGAGGAGAAAACTTACTGATGCATCTCTGAGGGTGAGATTATCTGTATTCAGTTTGATTAGACAGATTTGCGCATTTTATTTTATTTTGCTTGGTGACTTACTTTGTTCTGTCTGTTACTACTTGGAACCACTTAAATCCTACTTTGTTTAATAAAATCACTTTTTACTTATTAATTAACTCAGAATATGTATTAATACCTGGGGGAGCAAACAACTGTGCATATCTCTCTATCAGTGTTCTAGAGGGCGAACAATTTATGAGTTTACCCTGTATAAAGCTTAAATCTGTTTTACCCTGTATATTTGGGTTTAGACCCCACTGGGAGTTGGGCATCTGAGTGTTAGACAGGAACACTTCTGTTAGCTGCTTTCAGTGAAGTCTGCAGCTTTGGGGCAAGTAATTCAGACCCTGGGTCTTTGTTGGAGCAGACGGGTGTGTCTGGCTCAACAAGACAGGGTGCTGGGGCCCCAAGCTGGCAGGGAAAGCAGGGGTAGAAGTAGTCTTGGCACATCGGGTGGCAGCTCCCAAGGGGATTTCTGTGATCTAACCCGTCAGAGTTCACGGGTGTTCAGAATAAAAAGACTCCTCTGACACCCCTCTTTGAGGCAGCAGAACCTGATGATCGCTGATGGCTTAGGCAGTCTCAGTGGCATCTGAGCATAGGAAAATATGAGACAAACTTTTCTGTCACCTAAAGATTCCCCATTGTGCTACCTAGCAATCACTTTAGAGCAAGGAAGGGCAAACTATGGCCTCTGGGCCAGATTCGGCCCATCAGGGCTTTCGTTCCAGCCTGCGGGATTGCCAGCCCCGTGGCACAGCAGGGCTAAGGCAGGATCCCTACCTGCCCTGGCCCCGCACCGCTCCCGGAAGCAGCCGGCACCACTTTGCTGCGGCCCATGAGGGACGGGGGGGTAGAGGGCTCCGTGTGCTGTCCTCACCTGCAGGCACCGCCCCCCTTGCAGCTCCCATTGGCCGGGAATAGGGAACCACGGCCAATGGAAGCTTTCTGGGTGGTACCCACAGGTGAGGGCAGCACGCAGCAGAGTTGCCTGCCCCATCCCACCCCCAGGAGCCACTGCCGGACATGCTGGCCACTTCTGGGAGCAGTATGGGGCCAGGGCAGGCAGGGAGCCTGCCTTAGCCCCGCTGCGGGCTGCTGCCACACTGGAGCCACTTGAGGTAAGTGGCACCGGGCCAGAGCCTGCACCCTGAACCCCTCCTCCACCCCACCCCCCTGCCTTGAGCCCCCCTGCCACACCCCAACCCCCTGCCCTGAGCCCTCTCCTGCACTCTGCACCCCCTCATCCACCCCAACTCCCTGCCTTGAGCCCCCTGCCGCACCCTGCACTCCAACCCTCTGCCCTGAGCCCCCTCCTGCACCCCTCCTACACTCCAAACCCTGGCCCTGAGCCCCTTCTTCCACACTGCACCCCCTCCCATACCCTGCACTCCCTCCTGCACCCCAATCCCATGCCCCAGCCTTACATTCATGGCCCTGCATACAATTTCCCCACCCAGATGTGGCCCTCGGGCCCAAAAGTTTGCCCACCCCTGCTTTAGAGGCTCATGGAACCCTTGAAGTGAAGATTCTCAGAACAAGGGCCAAAAATTCTTCCCTATAATTGGTTCAGCTGCTTGTCAGTCAAAGAGGAAATGGAAACATCTGCTGGACATTGCTTGAAGTAAATTTCCCACCTTCTAATTTAGTTGAATCTCCTCTTGTTCTCATGTTGCATGACAGGGAGAATAGAAGTTTCCAATCTACCTTCTCTAGAATGGATAGAATTTTACATGTCCCCTCCTATTCAATCACCTTTCTAAGGTAAACAATCCCAGTCTTTTCAATCTCTCTTCCTAGTAGAGTTTTTCCAATTACCTTGATCTCCCTCACCACTGTTCTCTGAACCCCATAATATCCTTTCCTTATTCCAAATGAGGCTGCACCATGGATGTATATAAAAGCATTATAATTTATTTATTTTTGCATTATTCACCATCCCATTCTTTCTGCATCCTAACTAGAAAGATTTCTGCTGGGTCAGTGTTTGAACAGCGGCATGTGGCTTCACAGATGACAGGTCCCATGGCACAAGGATTGTATTAACTTGTACTCTGTACAAATATTGGGCCAGATCCTGCTCCCATTAATCTCAAGCCCTCCCCTACCCAGACCAAAAAAATCTCAAACCCCTCACTCCAAGGTTACCATGGCTCTGAGCAGGTCCCTGTGTATTCCCTGCTTCTATATTCAGACTCCAGCCCCTGCCCTCACCTTGCTGCAGAACTGTGCTCCAGCCTCTACGTTTCCACTAAAAAAGCATCACACCATCCTCCCATGATGGAAGCAGCTGACTGATTTCCAACCTGCTACACCTGCAGAATCCAGGGACCCTGTCACAGCATTTAGATGCATCCAGCCATGGGGAACAAGGGTCCCGGGTTAGCCTGAGGCTGCTTATCACTTGAGAATGTAACCAGCTATTTTCCTCCCTTCCCAAGTTTGACCCCCTGCATTCCAGGGGCATTGCTCATCTACCCACGGGGGTGCGGCGCTGTTCTTGTTAAACAGAGCAAACTCTTTCCTTTATGGGTCAGGCAGCGAATATGCAAAAATTAGTCTGTCTGAGGGGGACCCGCTTTCTGTCTGGGCACCTGGAACTTATCGCATGGACGCGGCGGCATGCGGCTCACTTCAGGGGATCTGTGGTCATAATTGCAGATTTCATACTGCTGCGGCCAGCTCCTTCTGGAGAGTGCAGGCAGCACGTCAGCACTGGGTACAGAGAGGCCAAACCCAGAACCAGCCCGTCCAGCCCCAGCCCCCATGAGCTTTGGGTGGGCAGATAACATGGGACGAAGAGCCCAGCCAACGCTGAGTTTACAGAATAGACATTAAACGGATGAGACTTTCAAAAACCTAAACTAGGGCTGTGCATCATTCTTTAGCATTAAAATTCCCCCCCCCCAACTGTCCTTGTGAGCGGTCTGTATTGGAAGTGTCATCTTTACCGTCTAGGGGTCTATTTCCCCACACGCCCTGGGACACAAGTTGAATGGGGGTTACTCGTAACGTGGGGGGAGAGAATCAGGGCCCTGCACAGGGATGGCCTGATCCCATTACGCTTTGGGAAGCTGGGTTCATGCAGGATCCCACCGAGAAGAAAGGAAGCTTTAGAAGTTGAGCAGCAAAAGTTTTTGCTCTGCTCTGTGATTTGGGTTCAGTTTTTCACGGTGTACAGCCCTGCAGAGAGAAACTGGAAGTGGGCACAGGATGCTGTAAAAGGCAACAGGAAACCAAGATGCAGAAGACAGAATCAGCCTGTAAAAATGCCCCAAAGAGAAGAATTAGCAAGACACAGCACTGATGGGGAAGTGAGGAGAGAGAGGGGGATTCAGTCTGCGGTTACTTTACTCCCAAGAACAACATCATCTGCACAGTCACAGTTTGGGCAACTGCACCTAGCCCTCAGTGGCCCAGCAAGGGCACCTGTTCACAGGCTGCCAGCTCCCCAGATGTCATCTCTTGGGTGGAGACTGCAGCCCTCTCCCCTCTGACCAGGGTATTTCCAGGCTGTGCAATTTCCTGCCTTCACTATATTTCCCAGCACAGACAGGTTGTCCAAGGAGACCTGCTTGCCTCCTTTCAGAGGACATTAATAGGTGTAATTGCTACAATTATAAGGTACCATGCAGCACTGCCTGTGAGAGACACCCTGTACCCCATGTTCACTGCTTTTATATGATTAGGATATATTTTGTACAAAGTATGCCCTGTGAGGTATCGGTTGAATAACTCATAATCTGCTGAGCATCATTGTCCCGTTCAAATGTGTGTATCAACATTGTATATGGCGTTATACAAATTTTGCTATATGTTTGTTAGTGAAACATGTTGTAATTCTTGGGAATGCCCACAGACTAGCTCTCCAGTGTCACTCAAAGACTGACCACAGGTGTTAGAAAACCATTATCAATTATTTCTTCAGCTTCAACCTAGTTCTTCTCTCTCCCCTTTCACCTCTGTCCCTTTATTCATCCAGTCTCTCTACACCCAACTCTTCCATGGGGAAAACCCAGTTGTGGGTTTGGAAGGACTGACTGCTACCAGAGCCCAAGACTGAAGTTGGGATCACTTCTGATAAACTTCTTAACATGGGCATCAGTTCCTTTAGTGTTGTTAATGTTTTCACCTTAGGAATCTAGGTGCTTGCTTAGAAAGAGCTGTTTGGTAACTTGTAATTGTGGGCAATACACTGGGCATAGCCTAGTGAGAGAAAGAAGGCTGGATTGCGGAGAATGTCAAAGTGTAAATCAGGGGGCTCTGCAGTCTTAACATGCCAGTCAAGGGGGAGTGTGTGTGAGGGGAAGACAGTCTCTCCCCAACAGCGGTGATGGCTGGGAGCTGGGAGCCTAAAGCAGGTGCCCTTGGTGGACCAGGGAAGGGGAATACTGGTACAGTTACCCTGGCATGTTCTCCTTGTGCTTTGCACAAACACAGAACCAGATCCTGCATCTTCAAGGTTACTATGGTTATGACCAGGGCTCTGTTTCTTGGCCCACAGCCAAGGGTGGGGGTTCAGGGTGCTGTTTAGGGGCCTGTGATATACAGGAAGTCAGATTAGATGACCTGTGGTCCCTTCTGGCCTTCAACTCTAGGACTACAGCTCTAAATACGACAATACAAGTGTGCACACTGCTACCTATTTGACTCAATTGTTCTAGCAGAACCATCTAGCTGGTGTGCTTACCCCACCATGCCACACGGCTTCCTAGGCCTTCCCAGCTGCCAAAACATCCAGTTGTCCCCTACCCAGCAGCCAAAGCCTCCAGCTTCTTCCCTGCAGTTACATATTGTCAAGAGTCTTCAGTTGACTGAAGCTGAAAGCAAGGGCAGCGTGAAATACATGGAATGGAAAACTTGACCCATGCAGGGGCTGCTGCCCTGATTATTCAATTCAGTCAAAATATTAATCGTTAATAGGGTGAAGGACATTTTTGCAGCAGCTTCAAACCTGCTATACTCACGCAGAACACAAGGTTTTTGCCACAGAATATAGACCCAGCTGGCCCTGGAGTAACCAGAGCCCTAATTAGGTCTAAAGGCCTTATCCATAATGGTTCTTTGTTTCAAAGTCATCAGGTCTTCCAGTGTTACCAAAACCCTTCACACTGAAAAACAATGAGTAACTATACAAATATGCCCCATTCATCAACCTCAGTGTCCAATATTTCCATAAATCGGTCATAAGGAACACTGGGGCACATCCTGAACTGGGAGAAGTAAGCAAAACACCGCTTCTATCTTATTTCCTGTTCATGTTTTATGGAATTAAATTTCTGAGTGAGATAATCAGAGACCATTGAGAGATATGTCTTTACCTCTCCCGACCCTTCAGTTCTAGCTCTCATTAACTTCCCCTCTACAATATAGCTAAACAACTATTTCCTCTCCACTTCCTGTTGACACTCAATCGCCTCTGTCCACTTCTCTAGTTCTCAGACATTGTCCTTACACCACCACAGACTGAACCCAGGTCACCCAGCGAAGTACAAATTGTTGTGGTGGAATTAGTTTGCAGAGCTGACTCTGCTCACTGGAAAACTCTAGAAGCCCAACCTCCTGAAAGCTTCAGGCCAGCGATGTCAGGGTTTGATGCTGACTGGAGGGTAAGAGTATCTCCAAGCAGCAATCAATGGGAGTTGCTCCTGCCCGGGGGGTCAGGGTGAACAACAGATCTGGGAGTTCAAGGCAACCCACGTTAGAGGCGGGTCATTCACAAACAAGGCTGGACAACATATGGGCCCACAGCCAATAGGTCCTTTTATCAGAGCCCCCAGCGATCAGGGAAGGGTGGAGTGATGGTTCTGGTATCTGCCCCTCTCCAGCTAACACTGAAGCCCCTGCCTGGATTCCCCTGTACAGGAGGCGCTGGCTGTCAGTCCCCGGGTGAGTCTGCAGCCATCAGCCTAGAACACAAGATGGAGGGCACAGCACGGTGCCATGAAATGCAGCCAACAGGGGTAGTCCCGAGAGAGGCTGGACACCTGCAGCTCTCACTGGTTCCAGAGGGAGATGCAGGAGCTCAGCATGTGGCCAGTGACAGACAGAGGGTCACAGACACATGAGTCGGGAGAGTGATGGAGACCCAGGCAGGGGAGGGGAGATCGGATTGAAGGCAGCGTCTGTCACAGCCTAGGGCTACAGGAGACTCCTGCCAAAGAACGGAACGGGAACCGTCGCAGGGCCGGGCTTCTCCCCAGCTTGCCAAGGGCTCACGGCCACACCCAGGCTCTGACGCAGTTTAGTCCCAAACTGGAACAAATCAAGACAGTTTCTCAGCTCACTTTCTGCATCTCAGGGGACTCAGGCAGATGCTTCCTGTCATTTCCTACCCCAGTCTCCCTCAGCCAGTTCCTCCTCACAGCCCCTCCCTCTCAGGAATGCCCTTTGCCCCTTATAGCCCCAGGTGGTGCCTGGCCCCCTTCATTGGCCCAACAGGGGTGCAGGACCTACTGCAGTTCCAGGTGCCAGCCACTGAGTGACATACCCCCCCCTTCCACAAAAACCTGCCTTTTCCCTTACTTGTGAGGCCCCCTCTGGACTGCTCTCACCCCCAACCCAAAATAGACTCCATATATCGTAGTCATATAGCCATATTCCCCAAGTGCCCCACACTCCTTAACGCCAGTCTTCATTTCAGTCACAATCTTCTCCAGGGTTTCGAGGTCTCTGCACGCAGTGTCTCTAGCCCTCCCTCAAGCTCCTGACCATCAGGATCAGGCCACCCCTCTCCTCCCCAGTGGCCTGATGTTCTGCAGACAGCTGCTCCGTCTGTCGCTGCACCATCGGTAACTCCATCCTGCAGTCATTCTGGGGCACCTCCCATCCTCAGGACAGGAACTATGAAACAGGTGTCCCATTTCCCCTTCTGCAAAGGATCACTGCTTTCACCTTGGCCCTGGAGGCTCCACCTGGGTCACCATGCCCCTCCCCCACAGAGCCCTGAGCTCCACCTGGGTCAGGGAAACCCCTTTTCCATGAACCCTAAATAAACTTTGAAAGTATTAAGCAGGGTCCTCTGGAGACAGGACAGAACTGGTTTTTCAGAGACATTATTTTATGAAATTCAGCTAATAGCCCTTTGTATTGGGCAGTCACTGCTCCTTCCTGAATCTAGCACAGGGAAAGCCCATCACTTCTCTGCCTCTCCCCCCACAAGAGGTACCACCACCAGCAGCTACAAATGCCATTTGTGCTGCAGAGTCCTCCAGGGTCTCCTCTCCACAGCCTGCTTGTTGCTAAACCTCCCCTTCTGCATGGGCTGTGTCAATAGCTTCAGGAGAGAGTCACCTCGCTCTCTGATTGGCCAGCCTTAGAGCCCAGTCAGTTAACCCCTTGCCCGTGATTGCTGCTGGGATGTAACACGGCCACAGGGGAGGGGAGCAGTTTCCAGGTTCAAAGTGGTGACACTTCAGCCCATAATGTCACATAAACCATCATGTGCCAGCAATGCCCCTCTGCCGTGTACACTGGCCAAACCAGACAGTCTCGACGCAAAAGAATAAATGGACACAAATCAGACGTCTAGAATTATAACATTCAAAAACCAGTCTGAGAACACTTCAATCTCCCGGGACACTCAGACTTAAAAGTGGCAAATCTTCAACAACAAAAACCTTCAAAAACAGACTCCAATGAGAAACTGCAGAACTGGAATTAATTTGCAAACTGGACACCATCAAACTAGGCCTGAATAAAGACTGGGAGTGGATGGGTCACTACAAAAACTAATTTCCCCCTGCTGATACTCACACCTTCTTGTCAATGGTTTGAAATGGGCCACCCTGTTTACATTGACCTCATTACCACTACAAAAGTGATTTTTCCTCCCTTGATATTCTACTGTTGAGAATAGCCCACTTCCACTTGAATTGAATTGTCTCGTTAGCGCTGACCCCCCACTTGGTAAGGCAACTCCCATCTTTTCGTGTACTATATATATACACACACACACACCTATTTTCCACTCCATGCATCTGATGAAGTGGGTTTTAGCACATGAAAGCTTATGCCCAAATAAATTTGTTAGTCTCTAAGGTGCCACAAGGACTCCTCGTTGTTTTTGCTGATACAGACTAACACGGCTACCATGCTGAAACATGGTATAGATACAATGGTATAGATACAATGTCCTTTTCTCCCATCAGCCTTAATGTTTTATCCATTTCCCAGCCTGTTACTTAGGATTAACTGCACTTTCCTACATCACTGGGGCACTGTGAGCTCACTTGAGAAGGGAGCATAATAGCGTTTGTGACCTGGGACAATGTTTTTCTTGTTTGCATTTCACTCTTGAAATAAAAGATTTTTCCTACCCTGGTTTTGGCAGAGGTCTTTGGAGGACTGAAGAATCAGAATGGGACAGTCTGTATCCTCAAAAGGTATTTAGGCCCTGAACTCCTGTTGAAATCCCTGGGAATTAGGAGTCTAAATATCTTGGTGGATCTGGTCCAGTGACCTCACAATAGACCAGGGGTCGGCAACCTTTCAGAAGTGGTGTGCCGAGTCTTCATTTATTCACTCTAATTTAAGGTTTCGCGTGCCAGTAATACATGCTAACGTTTTTAGAAGGTCTCTTTCTATACGTCTATAATATATAACTCAACTATTGTTGTATGTAAAGTAAATAAGGTTTTTAAAATGTTTAAGAAGCTTCATCTAAAAATTAAATTAAAATGCAGAGCGCCCTGGACTGGTGGCCAGAACCCGGGCAGTGTGAGTGCCACTGAAAATCAGCTCACGTGCCGCCTTCAGCGCACGTACCATAGGTTGCCTACCCCTGCAATAGACCGAGCACCAAGCTGAAAGTGGCCCAGTGCTCAAATGAGGCAGGAGAGAATGCTGAGCTACAGTGGAGTTGGTCAAATAATTTTTGTTCAAAAATTTTCTGATGAAAGTTATTTTGGAAACAATGTCAGTACGGTGTTCCATTTTAAAAATTTGCAAGAGCCAAAAAATTCAGTTTTTGAAAACTGAAAAGTTTAGGGAAATATTTGTTTTTAAATAAAAACCCCAAGACTTCACAGAAACATTAATTTGTTCCTTTCAAAAGTTTGTGGAAAATATTTAACAGTTTCTGACCAGGTCTAGCCCCAAAGTCCCTGTACAATTTTCTGTCAGGCTATCTATATGCACCAATCCATCCACTGGAACAATCTAACTTATCCAGTTCAGAAGTGTTGTCATAGCTGTGTGGGTCCCAGGATGAGACACACACAAGATGCGTGAGGTAATATCTTTTACTGGACCAAGTTCTGATGGTGGAAGAGACAAGCTTTCCAGCTTCTTGTGACCTGAGGAGCTCTGTGGAGCTTGAAAGGCAGCAAAAGTTGGTTCGATAAGAGATTACCTACCTCACCCACCTTGTCTGTTTTACGAGAGTCAGTCACCCTGGTACTGGAACTCTGTGGAGCTGGTAGCAGAGCTCACAGCTACCAGCCCAAGCAATGTGTGTGCCTGGCAGCCTGAAACGCAGATGTTACACAGCTCATTACCACCATCTATTGGTGAAGAGGAGAAAGAGCAGCCAACAGCTGCTCCATCAGCTGTTTACCCAGAACTCCATAGACAGAAACTGTTCAGAGAAGGAACTCTGCCGCCCTCTGTCAGCAAACAGGGGGACGTACAGCTAACAAACTCATTTCCTAAGCTTTACCTGAAATCCTCCATGACATTTTGGGTCCTCCCTGGGACTGTACACGAGCCCCAAGTTGGTCAGATAATGGGACTGAACGAAGAGAGCAAGACTGAGGGGAACAAGGCTCCTACCCGGTGGTAAGAACTCTGCTCAGGGGTCCTGTCACCCTCTCCACCAAGGACTTTGCAAAGGGATGGCACTGAGGAGACTTCCCAGCAAGAGCGGCATTGAGGGGGATCTTGGCTGAAGCTGCAGTCGAGGGAAGTGAACTCTGGTGAAGGACCCCGACACAGCACCAGTACAGCGGAGATCACTATAGCTGGGATAGGTGGGGGGAGGGGCTCACAAGAATTGACAAGACCCTTCCCTGAGGGAAGCCTGGAAGCTGAAAGTTTTTGCTTTGGTTCTCCCCAAACTGAACTGCCTTGAAATCCGTCTCCAGGGAAGTTCCCACATGCCAGGGCGTGTAGCCGAGATCACAGCTTGATCAGCCACTGGAGACTCCTTAAGGCAGCTCGGTGGGTCATTGCTCTTCCCAGCAGGGTCTCCATCTATTTTAAAGCAGCCCCACCCCCATCCACCTGCCCATTCGTGAGGGGATTTGAAGTGAAAATGGGGTCATAGCACAGCGAGGTCCCAGCGCAGGTGAACCCTGTTAGGAACACTCCCACCAGCCCCACGCCCTATCACAGGAGCGGAAAGCCGTGTGCTAAGGGGGCACAGAGGGGTCATTAGTATTAGCTCCATTTTACAGATGGGAGAATCTGAGACAAAGGAGAAGTGACTTGCCCAAAGCCACAAAGGGAGTCTAGCAGAGAGCCAGGTTAGGACTCCAGGATCCCGTTCCATTAGAGAGCCCTGCCTCCCTTCATTCTTGTGTTTCTTGTCCTGACGTCAGTCACCTGTTGAGACCTGGGAGTTCAGAGGGGAGCCTCCTGCCCCAGAGCTACCATGTCCCAAGAAATAATGACTCAATACTGGGATGGCAGCAGCTTGTCCGCCAATATTGCACCACAGGAGATACAACAGTGGAATGACAGCAACACACTCTAGTCCCAGGGAGAAGCAGCACTGGTGAGCCTGAGAAACCCAGGTTGGTCACACTCAGAAACCGCATTGGCATGTGCAGGGGCAGGCGTGTGACAGCAAAGCAAAGGAGGAGCCACCATGGGGAATGGGAAGAAGGTCTCTGTGAGCAGGACAGCCACCTCCTGTCCTTTGCTCCACAGCCCTAGGATTGGCCCAGTTGGTGACTTCAGACAGCACTGCACACTGCCGCCACCACCGTGCCACCGATGGCATCTGGTCACCAGTCTCCTGGGAGCCTTCAACAATCCCAGCCTACGGTTCTAGCCTTTGTGGTGTCAGAAAAAGCCCTTCCTACTGCAGAGCTGTCATCCTGAGCCTGCAGGCAGGCAGAAACAATAGCTCAGAGATGTGAACTGCTCAGTGCATCATAACAGAAGTGTTAATTCTGTACCAACTTGAGAATGTCGACATAAAATGATCAGCAATGAAATAGTTAAACAGCCAACCAGTGTGTTGATCTCACAAATGGGAACTAGTGAGAAAATTCCCCAGACAAATTTTCATTTGCATTTTCAATACTAAACTCTGCAGGACAAGCACAATCAAAAATTGAGAGACAGCATAAAAACAGTAAAAGGCAACAGCACAGGGGACGCTGTACTGATCATGTTAATCATTGATATGTTAAAACATAGCCATCGCTACTGCAAGCTCTCCAGCTTGTAGCATTTCAGCAACATAAGACAAAGGTCAATCCCATTTCCCCATCAAAACATTTCAAACAGAACATTGCTTGTTTTCAGAGTGTCCATTTCAAAAAGTTCCAAACAAATCTGAGCAAGAAAACAACTGTTAGTTTTCAGCAGAGCTTTTTGTGGGGGGAAATTCCCAGCGTCACCAGTGATTGCCTGGTGGGCCAGGGTGACTTGACCACCACAGGATTTATATACAGGGGCGGGGGGGGGGGGGGGAGAGAAGGGAGAAGAGGGTGGCAAGGGAGCCAGAGAGAATGTAGCAATTCTGTTAAACAGGACTGCAGTAGTATTTATCTTATCATCATCTACACCCACTTATTGTCCCATTTCCTCATGAGTTCACCAAGCTCTAGAAACCCAAAGTTTATTTTCCTGTCTGTTTGAAGTCTTTCTATGGAGGTAGGCCTCAGCCTGTACCTAAACTCTCCCAAATTCAGGGACTTCTTTTCCAAGGGGTTACTTCACCACAGACCGATCTGATGCTGTCTTTAGTACAGTCCCTGCCACTCTGATAGTACAGTCTGTTGCTCTTTAGCACGGCTTTTCCTTCCTGCAGTGGAGTGAGCTGGATCTGACATAGGTCCCAGACCTCTCCCACCACCAGCAGCCTCTGAGAAGATTGGTGGTTAACTGGAGCCACAGGACCATGCCCTACTTTTCACGTTCAGGGGTAGTCTATTGTCTACAGCTGCTGGGGTTGTTGGTGGGTTTTTTGCTGCCTTCCACTCATATGATAGCTCACTCGGTCACATCCAGCCAACTCTCCACAGGGGTCCTGCTGCAATATTGAGGTCAAGCCCACTGTCGAATATAGAATACCTTGTTTATAGCCAATGGGAACATGATAGGGAAGGGAGAATCTGGGCAGGAAGACAATGGGGAATTGGTGACACAGAAACAACTAGGAGAAGAATGGGTAGAGCCTGCCTGTGAACCTTTATGGGAACAGGCAGAGAACATTACCCAGCAGGCAGGACAAATGGCAGTGGGATTTGGACATGATCTAACCTATCTCCCACCATGCTCCCTTGCTCCTAGATAAGCACCCAACTCAACCTCTCCACCTCCACAGCTGTTCTCGCCAAAACACCTGCAGTCGTGTGTTCCTGGCTGACCCCCCGATCCAGTCCCCCAGTTGGACTTTGCCAGCATGCCCAGTTACAGGTCATTCCGACAGCAGTTCATCTCTTGGTTAACAACAAACACCCCCTAGGTGCATTGAACTGAGGAGTGTCCATGCTTCTGTTTGACCTGTGATCAGCAAGGCTATGGGTGAACTCCCAGCACTATGGGAGTCAATGGCAAAGTTCCCATCGACTTCGGTGGGGCTAGAACTTTACCCTGTGCTCCTTCCCCATCACAGCTGGGAACATTCACACAGCTTTCCTCTGAGTGGGTATGAGGGATGGGGCTGTGTTTTACTGCAGTAGGGTCTTATAGGGGTGACAGAGGACCCAGGGGAAATGCCACTCCTCTGCATTACAGTGGAGTGCACAACTCTGAGCTTGTGTGTGAACACTGGGGAGCTAAACCCTGGTTTGAAGTTTACCTGGGGCACAGGCCTTGGCCCAGCTCTCTGCACCATGGGGAATTTCACTTGATGGGGGAGCTTGTCAATATCCCTTTACTACAGGTGTTTTTAGAAGACTCCTTCATATAGTATTTGAGTCAGACTTTGCTTCTTTGTTAGCACCTGGAGCCAATTAGAAACAGCCAGGGAGCAGGGCAGGAGATTGGGAAGCTTTGGGCCAGAAGGGGAGACAACCAGAGAACAGCAAGGGAAAGAGGGAAGGGGAAGTATAACAGTGGGCACCCATCTCTCATGAGCACCCCATGGTCAAGTGTGTCTGCAGTCTTCAGATAGTACCAGGCCATGCCCCCAGGAAGTCCTCCCTCCCCAGAGACAATCATCTTCACCCACTGGGTCTCTTCTGGCCCCAGCTCTCCAGCGGGGCCGCTTAGCAGTTCTGTTCCCCTTCTGGGGGTGCATGACAGTTCAACTGTAAGCCCACTTCCCCAGTGGCCTATGGGAGGGGAGGGGACCCAGGCCCACCCACTACTCCAAGTCCCAGCCCAGGGATCCTAAGAATAGCAGCCACACACCACAGATACTTCCCTGGACCACTTCCCCACAGCCCCAGCCTTCACCAATACTTCACCCTTACCTCAGGGGTCTTCTAGGTTCAGGCCCAGGAGCCAGCCAGGAGCTCTTCCTCACTGCCCACCATCACTGAGCTGTCCATGGTGCTGCCATTCCCTTTCACTAGCCAAAAGCCCCTCTACACTCCTCTAGCTCCAGCAAGGAACAGACTGACTCTGCATCTGAAACTCCTTTTATATGGCCCTCCTGAGCCCTGATTGGCTGCTTTCCGCAGCCTTTCCCTGATTGGTCGCTTCCTGCACAGTCTCTCTATGCTGCTCAGAGGACTTAGCTCCACTGCTCCTTTCCTGGGACGGATGTGGCAGGACCCTAAGGCCTCCAGCAGGGGGCCTCTGGGCCTTGTCCACCCCATTGCAGGAAGTAAATGGAGAGAAAAGATAGAAAACAAAAGGTAGCAGAAAAAAGAAACACAAAAGACAAGAAAAGATCTGATGGAAATAGCCCCAGAAAAGGGGGGGATGGAAGAGGAAATAGACTAAATACAGGGAGAGGAAACAAAGGAAACAAGTGGGGAGAGCTGTGATGATTGCAGGGGGTGGGGGAGGGTGACACACTGCTCGTGGAGGGAAGGGTCATGTGTATGGGGGAGGGGGAGGACAACTTTTTTTTTAAAGAAGCACAGAGGCAATGATGAAAGGTGACACATTTCACTTTCTATTATTTTTTATTGTCTGTTTCTAAATGGCCCTAAGGGCTGGTCCCTGCTCAATGCCCCAGAGGAAGGCGAAAAACCTCCAGGGTCTCTGGCCAATCTGCCCTGGAGGAAAATTCCTTCCTGACCCCAATCATGGCGGTCAGTTTCACCCTGTGCATGCGAGCAAGGACCACAATGGGAAAGGACCCACTGGTCGCTACGGTTACACACCCTGCCCCAGTCACACCCTGAGATACAGCCTGTGTCCCAGTATTCGCCAATCTCCAGTGCTTTCCTCTGATAAGGTACAACTCACTTCATTGCTTCCATCCTGGCAGACAGAACCAGCTGCTCTCCTTCCCCAGCAGGTGAACAGATACGAATTTGAATCCTCCCACAGCCCTGTCAAGGTGAATGCTATTTCTTCACCAGTACCACCAGCAGCAGCAGCATTTCCCTACTGGCTGCTTTGACCAGCTGCACTGCTTTATCCTTGGTGGGTCCAACAGCCTCTTCCTCCATAGGCAGGTCTCAATCAGCCCCTTCATTAACACACAGATACAACCAGATATTGCTGACCTGTGACAGTTACAACCAGCTCCACTGATCAGTCCTGACAGACACAACCTCTTACATTGCTTTCCTCTTCCCCTGCACTAACTTCTCCTCCCAGTTCCTCTCTCTATATTCACAACCAGCTCCTTTGTGTCTCTCTTGCCAGGTGGATTTCAACACCACTCACAGCAGAAGCAGATGCACTGCGAATCTAACTGACAGAGACAGCTACACCGTTTCCCCGTTAGAACGGCCAATTTTCTCTGAGCCATAACCTGACGGAGTTAGACCCAACTGCATAGTTCAGCACCCAGTCAGAGTGTAAAAACAAAAGTATTTTCTTACTTTTCATGGCCAGCTGGGCCACTATCATCTGGAAAATTACAAACAGCTCAATTGCTCATTCACTAACAGCTAACCCTAGATCCCTTTTCTTCATATATACCACCAGCTTCATTGTACTACAGGGGAAAGTCCCAGTTTTCCTTACTCCCCATCTGGTCACTGAGTTGATTTCTTTTCAGAAATTTGCTGATCTGTGCAGTTTGTCAACTGCTTGTAGATTTCTTCTCTCCAAAGGGAAGATCAGCTGCATTTCTTGTACCTGAAAGTATGGTCTCATCCATTTATTTCCAAAGGAATGCTGGAAGGAATTTCTCACCTCTCAATAGGAACAATCACCTTTCGTATATCTTCCTGGCATAAATCTTCCTACTGTTCCCACAGCTTGAAGCCCAGTCAGCTGTAATGAACCGTATTTGAAAGATACTTTATTATTACTAGGTATGTTCAGATTTTGGGGGTCTTACATTGAAATGTTGGCTTGCATCCGATTTATTTAGCATGAAGAGAACATTGAATGCTCACCTCTTTGTCAGTGATGGAATAAGCATTGCTCTCCTTTTGAGAGGTAACATCTTCTGCAATGTTTAAATCTTGATAGGTGGTCCCTTAACTAGAGAGAGGAGATGCTTTTCTTAGATCTCCGCAAGAATGGCCGTCATCAGTTTTGTGGTATTCCCCTCTGAATGGCTGAAGAATCTGAAAATGTACCCAGAATCATTGACTTCTAGATTATTGCCATGAGACGGAGCATGTCTTACCTCATAACAGAAATGATCCACTTCATGTATCTTCTTCCTGCACTTCTAAAGGACAATAAAGTGCAATGAACAATTCTGCACAAATATAATCAGTAGCACAGCTAATCTCTTGCAAGAGCAGTTCAAATACTCACCTCTCCACTGTGGTCAGTTGCCCTCTTATTTACTGAGATGTCTAAATACTAATGTTACCGACCTGTAGCCAGCACCCAGCTCCATTTTTCCTTTGGTCAACAAAAATGGATCGCTATCATGATTGTTTGCAACTTCCAAGCCTTCCTGTCTGGGAAGATCAGCTCAGCTGCATTTCTTCCATCTGAAAGACTGACCAGATCCATTATTGTCACCTGAACTCTCTGAGAATGTGTATTTCTCACCTCATGAAAGCGGATGATCAGCTTCCCTAATTGCTTCTTGCAAAGCACAGCCCTCTGCTCTCCTGACATCTGGAGAAGTGCGAGGTGCTGTAATGATCAATATCTGACAGATTTGTTTGGTGTCTGGAGGGCTCTTCACTGAAATGATCATTTTTCATTTACTTTAGGTGGCAAAATGGAACCTTAGATGCTCACCTCCTTGCCGGGAACGGTCTGAGCGTGGCTGTGTTTGGAGAGATGCAACCAGCTGCGTGGTTTAACACTTGCTGGGGATAAGTGGCTACTCTCTTTTCCCATGAATAGACTCACAGGATGCTACTCTTACATCTCAGCAGCTCTGGCTACATACATTGCTTTGTTCTCAATTAGTTGGCAGCATTCCCCTCTTGACATATAACATAGGCTCTGAAAGAAAAACCAAAGTCTTGAATTTGCACTGGGATGCAATAAGCGGGTATATTCCTTACCTCCTGATAAAGAGGAACCCCTGTTGTCTGCTATGGCCCTCGACTCTTCATGTATCCTGGGATGTGTGATCAGCTGTAACAATCAATTTTTGACACAGCATTACTTATAATCAATCTTGTGGTGTCCTACATTTTTATGGTGCTTTCCCCACCCTTATTCCCTTGGCAAATAACCAATATAGAAATATTCACCGAGGCTGTGGTGAGCTGGCCAGAGGTACATTCACCTGCAATCTTTCAAACAGATTTCATAGGTTCCTGAACTATTCCTTATCCACAAGGAAAAAATGCTTTCTTCACTTCGCAATGGGTCAGGTTGCTCGTGCAATATTCCTCTCCTGGCATGCAAGATGAGTTTCATTTCTTTCATCTGAAAGAATAATCAGATCCAGGAACTTAACCTTGAAAGTCAAGAGAAGGTGAGTTCTTGACCTCTTGGCAGCAGTGATTAATTTCACTTTTTTCCTTTCAGTAAGAACCCTCCCAGCTCTTCTAGGAGCTTCCTGAAGTTTTTTATATCCTCAATGTTCAGATGCACCTGAAGGTAGCAGAGGATCCATTCGTTTCCACTTGAATGGTACAGAAATGGTGTTTCTCACCTATAGACATGGACAGATCAGCTTCATTAATTCCTTCTAGAGCACAACAGCCTCTGCTCTCCTATCAGGAGAGGTACAATCTGCTGCTGGAACTATCAATATTTGGTATTTATTCCTGATTGGGTTTGCAACTGCTGCTTTGGCACAAGATTCATTTGGTAATAAGAGAAACTTGAAACTCACCTCCTTGGTCCGTGATCTGCAGGGAGGTTTACAGCTGGAAAGTGCAACTGGCTGCACTGTCTCAGGTGACTGCTCTCCATTACCAGGACTATAGCTACAGAACGCTCTTCTCTCCCCTCTGTGGATTCAGCAGGTGGCCAGACACACTGCATTAGCACAGTCTGCACCTGCTTCTCACATTCTTCCCTTGAGAAGTGAGAACAGCAGCAGTTCTTCTACCTGCAAGTTAATAAGATCCATTAATATCCACTTGGGTGCTCTGAGCCTGGGCATTTCTTACCTCTTCCCCAGGACAATCGCTTTCACTCATTTCCTCCTGGCATGGGTGGTCACCTGGTCCCCGCACATCTTGAATGATGATTACCTGCAAACATCAATGTTTCAGAGAATTTTTATTTGTTTTTCTAGCTATGCAGAGCCATCGGTCAAAATGTGCTTCATTTGGCTTCCAGATGCTCTTCTCTGTTCACCTCCTTGACAGTGATTTTCCATTGCCTGGCTGTGATTTTCAGAGGGGCAACCAGCTACATTGGTTAATAAATGATGTAGAAGTGGCTTTTTCCCAAACTGGAGTCATAAGATGCTTTTCTTGCATCTGCACTAGTATCATTACCTGCCTGACTGCATTCTTAAGTTCAGCCATGTCTTGGAATCTTCCTCCCTTGAGAGGTCAGCACTGCCTTTCTTTCACCTGAAAGTAGAAACAGATTCACTGGTTTCCACTCCTGTGCTAGGAGAAGGTGCATCCATCGTCTCTCGGGGGATATGATCAGTTCCATTCATTTTTTTCTTGACTGGGTCAAATCTCTTTGTGAGCCTCAGATAAACAATACGCTGCAATGGTCAAATCAGGAAAAAATAAAAATACGATCAGTTGCAAAAGAATCCCTTCCAAGGAGAGAGCTCTCAGCTATGGCCATTTCCTTTTGAAATGTACAAACATCAGCCTCCCGCAAGGATCCGTTTTATCTCTAACATTGCTCAACTTATATTCGAATGACCTACCATATGCTGGATCTCACAAGTTTGTCTATGCAGACGGCATATGCCTCGGCACTCGGTCACATGCCTTTGACATACCTGAGAGTGTTTGGAATACAAACACGGCTGCTATGGCCAATTATTGTCATCTGTGGTGCCTGATATCAAGTGGAAGTAGGACTGCATCAAGTGTCTTCCACTTACATCATACACAAGTGGGCAGAGAGCTGACCATAGTTCTCAACGGTCAGCGAATAAAGCATGATCCACACCCTGTCTATCTAGGTGTCACATTCGATAGAACTCTCATACACCATGATCATCTTACAAAGACAATGACTAAGGTCAAAACATGCAACAACCTGCTTGGAAAACTGCCCAGAACAACAGGGGGCGCCGACCCCCAAACATTATTCACTTCAGCCTTGTCACTCTTACTCAGCAGTGGAGTATTGAGCTCCAGTGTGGGCTCGCTCATCTCAGACAAACATGACTGATGTACAACTTAATTCCACCATGTGCATTATGTCAGGCACACTTAAATCTACTCCTCTACCATGGGTACCGGTTCTCTGCAATATTACTCCATCCAGTGTTCGCAGAGAGGAAAGCACAGCAAAGCTCGTGATGAAATTGCAGGCTATGCCACATCTACCATTAATTAAAGGCTTGTTTAATCCCCCAAATGGTCGTCTGCCCTCACGTCGCCCGTTGCACATAAGTTTACCGGGAGAGGGATTTACGGTAGAGGACGCATGGGGCGCTTCATGGTCCGCAGAGAAAGTGACAAATAATTATCTTGTCTTAGACCCCACTCAACAACAACGTGGGTTTGATTGACCAGGAAGGCAATGAAGCCTTCTGAACTGGTTTCGTACCAGACATGGAATTTGTGCTGCAGTGGAATTTTGCTGGCTTTTTAGAGACAGTCCCTATGTCAATGTGGGCAGCCCACAAACCACAACACATATTGTAGAGGACTGCAAAATGACTCAACTTCCTGGAGGTCTTCATGCCTTGAACATCGTTGCTAAGAATGCTGTGGCTTGGCTTGACTGGATTGCATCTGCATTTTCAGCTCCTAATAGTCCCAGCTGGCTGTTTAGTTCACCTCTTCACAAGGACAATCATCTGATTTCCTTAGCATCAGCCAGGGCTGAATCCCAAAATGCTCAAGCCCCTCTTCTGTGCTCCTCCATTCTCTTCTTGGCTTTCTCCACTCTTTTTTCTTATCTTCACCTTCTCTTCTGCCCTGCCACTTTTCTCCTTCTCCTCTTCCATTCCTCTTCTCTTTTATTTCTCTGTTCCTTTCTCAGTTCCCTAGTGGGTTTCTTTTCATTAATTCCTTCCACTTCTCTCCTCCCCTCCCTTAACTATCCATCTCTTACCCAATCTGCCTTTCCTTCCACTTACCTCAGCTCCATCACCTATTCAGTTCTCCTTCCCCCCTCTCTCCCTTTCATTCCCTTCTTTAGCAGTGGAAGCAGGTTGGTCCCAGAAGACTCTATTCCTTCACCCTGGTCCCCATACTCAGACCCAGGCAGCACCATGTGCTCTGGGCGACATCCTGGTGTGAAACGCTGCAGCCCTGGTGGCTGCCCCAACAATCACTGAATCACAAGAGAGAGTCGCGGGTCATCGTCACCATCTCCTCATTTGGGCAGAGTGAGGAAAGTGACCTGCACCACATCCTCCCAGGGGAGCTGTAGGGAGATGGGTCTGGCTGGCTGTGGAAGTAAAAAATAGATGAGCAGAGATCAATTAAATGGCTCCATTCCGCTGCAGATCTACAGTCACCGAGTGGGGCTGTAAATGGGAAAATGAGTTATTGAGTGACAAGCATCCCCATTTCCATGTATTTGGGAGGAGAGAGTCTCCTGTGGCCCTACTCGGTGGTAGAAAGAGCTCGCCTTCAATCAGATCTTCCGCCTCTGCCTGTGCCTCGTAATTACTCTCCTGTCTCTGTCCCTCTGTATGTCACTGGCCACAAGCTGCGCTCCTGCATCTCCCTTTGAAACCAGTAGGCGCTGCTGGTGCCCAGCCACTCTGATTGTCTTTACCCCATGGCTTTGTGCCATCAGCACCATGCCCTGCTTCGAGTCTTGTGTTATTTCACCCCGTAGAGCATTGGGGGATGCAGTTTGTATGGAAGCCCTGATACACAGTTCAGCTCGATTCTTCCCTATGCAGAGAACTGCTCTTTATTTTGAACATGTGGCTGTCACATGAGCACTTGGTCCAGAGAAGGCTCAGCTGCTTGGGCTTTCTCAAACCCCTTTTGAGTTTCACTGAAGCCCAGAGCACCACAGAACTTTCCAATTCCTGCTCAGAAGGCAAGCTGCTACTGCAGGCATTTCCCTCCCCTCCACAGCCGGCCCTGCTGACCACAGATAGAGCAGGTGAATCAGATCCATATCTGCTCTGGGGTCGGGTTATAACATTAATAACATTTTCGCCAGGTCTAAGCATATTACCTATTAAAATATCAGCGGGCAACAAATTTCCGATGCCTACAATAACATCGCCCTTAAAATCCGTTAGCTAGGGGCACAGTTACAGAAAATTCAGCCTAGGCTAAAATATTTAAACCTTTGCCAGGAAGTCTGTCCTCTTCCCTTCCCAGACTTTCCTTAACCAACGTGACTTGCGAAGCCGCATGGCTCCAGCCTGTACATTCAGTGCTAGACACTCGAGCACTCTTCATAAATTCCTCTCTACCTTCCCAAGACTCAGTCCTAATCTAGTTTGAGGCCACTCTCCTCCTCTACAACTCTCTCTAGGATCACAGTGGTACATTAGCACTCATAGTGGAGGTTGTGGGTGCAGATTGTGGGGTGACCTTACATTTTGGGCAATTTGGTTTGATCTGGCCAGGAGCTCCACGGTGATGGCAGACTGCCTGCCTTCCCTTAGGGCAGGGGGTTTAAAATCTGAGTTCCCTTGGGGTTTTTTAAACAAAGTTGAGGGTAGGTTTATTCCTAGACCCCTCCTCCCTCTTAGCATGAGGAACAGAAGGGTTTCCCTTCCCCGGGGGTTTTAACAGCAACAAAAGAGTGAACAAGAGTAAGGAACACTTTATTTCTATTGTTCATCTCTCTCTCTCTCCCCCCTCTTTCTAAATGGTCTTACTCAATGAATCTGGGTCCTATCATTCGAGCTGAGCTCCGTGCCATCCATTGAAGTACACATCGCTTCAACAGATACACAAATAGGGGTTAAAGAAGAACCCGAAATGGCGTCTTGGCTGCACAGTCCGGAAGCTGGGCTCCTGTGTTTCTCCTGCATGTTCCACTCCCCTACCCCAACCCCTACCCCTGATTGTGTTCCAGGCACCATTGCCATTGTGTCTGTGGATGGGACACTCTATAAATCAGAAAAAAGCAACAGAGGGTCCTGTGGCACCTTTAAGACTAACAGAAGTATTGCAGCATAAGCTTTCGTGGGTGAATGCCCACTTCATCAGACGCTGCAATACTTCTGTTAGTCTTAAAGGTGCCACAGGACCCTCTGTTGCTTTTTGCAGATTCAGACTAACACGGCTACCCCTCTGATATAAATCTGAAGTGACTGGAATTTCCTCACCTCCTGTTCAATGAATGGTCAGATCCAGCACGCTTAGCACCACAGCTGTAAGCCTGGAGCCAGAGTAAACTCTCCAAGCACTTTGCTGAATCCCATGTCACAGTTAAAGCCTTGGATCAGATCCTCAGCTGCTGTAAATCTATGTATTTCTATTGCCTGGCATGGAGCCATGCTGATTTACACCAGGAGACGATCTGGCCCCTTGTCTTAGTTTTATTGTCCAAATACTCGCGACCCTAAAAGGGAGCTACCACTCTGAAACCTGTCATTTGTTAGACTTACCAAATGCTTTTCTTACCTCTCCTCAGAGCCGATTCTGTTGCTTTATTGAATGAAGGGTGTTTTTCATGGTTTTGTCCCTTATGAGATCCAATTGTCCTTTCAGGTGTTGGATCTGTTCAGCTCCATTCCCATTCCTTTGTACTCAAATCCTGAGCATGTGTAACTCTTATCTCCTGAAAAGACAAATCAGCTTCACAAACTAGTTCCTGAAAAGCACAGCCGTGACAGGTAACTTGTTTGCTTATTATCAGATTTACAGGCCCACAAATGTACACGATGCATCATGATCTGTTCCATTTGGCAATAAGAGAATCCTAAACGCTCACCTCCTTGTCAGTGATGAGCTGCTGCATTGTGGGTTTGAAACTTGAGAAGTGATTGTCTTCCCATTCTAGTCAAGGAAGGCAACTTTTTTTTCTCTGCAGATCTGGCAACATGTGTTCCTTTGTTAAGACATATGACTGCTGATAGTCCTCAATCCCTAGGAGATCAGATCAGCTGCATTTCTTTCACCTGAAGGGAAACCAGATCCATCAATTTCTCCATTAGGAGGGGACTTCCTTACCTCATGGCAGCAGTGCTGAGTTTAGCTTGTTTCCTTTCTGTAGATATCACAGATCTTCTAGGAACTTCCCGAAGTTTTCACGCCCTCAACATTCAAATCAGCTGCATTTCTCTCATCTGAAAGTATAAGAGGATCTATTCACTTCTACTTGAATGTTAAGAGAGAAAAAGCACATTTCTTTACCAGCTGACATGCCTGGTTCAGCTAGTTGCATTTCCATTAATCCCTTCTAGAACACAACAGCCCTCTGGTCTCCTCCTTCCATCTGGAGATGTGATGTGACCTATTTATTTATTTGCTCTGTAAGTGTTGCTTTAGCACCAGATTCATTTGACAACCAGGAAAACTTAAATCTTTACCTCAATGTCTGTGAGGTTCTGCCCACTTGCTTCAGATTCAGATTTGCTACTAGCTGAACTATTTGAAGTGACTGTTTGTCTTTGTTTTATTTCCTTGAAATAAGAGCATCTTGTCATTGGAGTTCTCAAGGGATTGAGCAGCTGGCAAGTCCATGTTGCTTTGTCTTGCATCTGCTTTTCATACTCTCCCTGTAAACGGTTCGTGCCGGGACTCGACCCTCCTGGGCAGGAGGGGAGCCACACCGATTCACTACTGGTGGAACAAACAACCAGTTAGTCCAGGGCCCAGGCCCTCTGGTGCAGGGGCTGGGCAGGCAAGCAGTTCCGGGGCACAGGCCCTCTGGTGCGGGGGCTGGTCCGGCAAGCAGTTCCGGGGCCTAGGCCCTCTGGTGCGGGGGCTGGTCGGGCAAGCAGTTCCGGGGCCCAGGCCCTCTGGTGCGGGGGCTGGTTCGGGAAGCAGTTCCGGGGCCCAGGCCCTCTGGTGCGGGGGCTGGTCCGGCAAGCAGTTCCGGGGGCTGGTCCGGCAACCAGTTCTGGTCCGGCAAGCAGTTCCGGGGCCCAGGCCCTGCGATGCAGGGGCTGGTCCGGCAAGCAGTTCCGGGTCCCAGGCCCTCTGGTGCGGGGGCTGGTCCGGCAAGCAGTTCCGGGGCCCAGGCCCTCTGGTGCGGGGGCTGGTCCGGCAAGCAGTTCCAGGGCACAGGTCCTCTGGTGCGGGGGCTGGTCCGGCAAGCAGTTCCGGGGGCTGGTCCGGCAAGCAGTTCTGGTCCAGCAAGCAGTTCCGGGGCCCAGGCCCTCTGGTGCAGGGGCTGGTCCGGCAAGCAGTTCCGGGGCCCAGGCCCTCTGGTGCGGGGCTGGTCCGGCAAGCAGTTCCGGGGCCCAGGCCCTCTGGTGCGGGGCTGGTCCGGCAAGCAGTTCCGGGGCCCAGGCCCTCTGGTGCGGGGGCTGGTCCGGCAAGCAGTTCCGGGGGCTGGTCCGGCAAGCAGTTCTGGTCCGGCAAGCAGTTCCGGGGCCCAGGCCCTCTGGTGCAGGGGCTGGTCCGGCAAGCAGTTCCGGGGCCCAGGCCCTCTGGTGCGGGGGCTGGTCCGGCAAGCAGTTCCGGGGCCCCGGCCCTCTGGTGCGGGGGGCTGGTCCGGCAAGCAGTTCCGGGTCCCAGGCCCTCTGGTGCGGGGGCTGGTCCGGCAAGCAGTTCCGGGTCCCAGGCCCTCTGGTACGGGGGCTAGTACGGCAAGCAGTTCCGGGGCCCAGGCCCTCTGGTGCGGGGGCTGGTCCGGCAACCAGTTCCGGGGCCCAGGCCCTCTGGTGCGGGGGCTGGTCCGGCAAGCAGTTCCGGAGCCCATGCCCTCTGGTGCGGGGGCTGGTCCAGCAAGCAGTTCCGGGGCCCAGGCCCTCTGGTGCGGGGGCTGGTCCGGCAAGCAGTTCCGGGGGCTGGTCCGGCAAGCAGTTCTGGTCCGGCAAGCAGTTCCGGGGCCCAGGCCCTCTGGTGCAGGGGCTGGTCCGGCAAGCAGTTCCGGGGCCCAGGCCCTCTGGTGCGGGGGCTGGTCCGGCAAGCAGTTCCGGGGGCTGGTCCGGCAAGCAGTTCTGGTCCAGCAAGCAGTTCCGGGGCCCAGGCCCTCTGGTGCAGGGGCTGGTCCGGCAAGCAGTTCCGGGGCCCAGGCCCTCTGGTGCGGGGAGCTGGTCCAGCAAGCAGTTCCGGGGCCCAGGCCCTCTGGTGCGGGGGCTGGTCCGGCAAGCAGTTCCGGGGCCCAGGCCCTCTGGTGCGGGGGCTGGTCCGGCAAGCAGTTCCGGGGCCCAGGCCCTCTGGTGCGGGGGCTGGTCCGGCAAGCAGTTCCGGGGGCTGGTCCGGCAAGCAGTTCTGGTCCGGCAAGCAGTTCCGGGGACCAGGCCCTCTGGTGCAGGGGCTGGTCCGGCAAGCAGTTCCGGGGCCCAGGCGCTCTGGTGCGGGTGGCTGGTCCGGCAAGCAGTTCCAGGGCCCAGGCCCTCTGGTGCGGGGGCTGGTCCGGCAAGCAGTTCCGGGTCCCAGGCCCTCTGGTGCGGGGGCTGGTCCGGCAAGCACTTCCGGGTCCCAGGCCCTCTGGTGCGGGGGCTGGTCCGGCAAGCAGTTCCGGGGCCCAGGTCCTCTGGTGCGGGGGCTGGTCCGGCAAGCAGTTCCGGGGCCCAGGCCCTCTGGTGCGGGGGCTGGTCCGGCAAGCACTTCCGGGTCCCAGGCCCTCTGGTGCGGGGGCTGGTCCGGCAAGCAGTTCCGGGGCCCAGGCCCACTGGTGCGGGGGCTGGTCCGGCAAGCAGTTCCGGGGCCCAGGTCCTCTGGTGCAGGGGCTGGTCCGGCAAGCAGTTCCAGGGGCTGGTCCGGCAAGCAGTTCTGCTCCGGCAAGCAGTTCCGGGGCCCAGGCCCTCTGGTGCAGGGGCTGGTCCGGCAAGCAGGTCCGGGGCCCAGGCCCTCTGGTGCGGGGGCTGGTCCGGCAAGCAGTTCTGGTCTGGCAAGCAGTTCCGGGGCCCAGGCCCTCTGGTGCAGGGGCTGGTCCGGCAAGCAGGTCCGGGGCCCAGGCCCTCTGGTGCAGGGGCTGGTCCGGCAAGCAGTTCCGGGGCCCAGGCCCTCTGGTGCGGGGAGCTGGTCCGGCAAGCAGTTCCGGGGCCCAGGCCCTCTGGTGCGGGGGCTGGTCCGGCAAGCAGTTCCGGGTCCCAGGCCCTCTGGTGCGGGGGCTGGTCCGGCAAGCAGTTCCGGGGCCCAGGCCCTCTGGTGCGGGGGCTGGTCCGGCAAGCAGTTCCGGGGCCCAGGCCCTCTGGTGCAGGGGCTGGTCCGGCAAGCAGTTCCGGGGCCCAGGCCCTCTGGTGCAGGGGCTGGTCCGGCAAGCAGTTCTGGTCCGGCAAGCAGTTCCGGGGCCCAGGCCCTCTGGTGCAGGGGCTGGTCCGGCAAGCAGTTCCGGGGCCCAGGCCCTCTGGTGCAGGGGCTGGTCCGGCAAGCAGTTCCGGGGCCCAGGCCCTCTGGTGCGGGGCTGGTCCGGCAAGCAGTTCCGGGGCCCAGGCCCTCTGGTGCGGGGGGCTGGTCCGGCAAGCATTTCCGGGTCCCAGGCCCTCTGGTGCGGGGGCTGGTCCGGCAAGCAGTTCCGGGTCCCAGGCCCTCTGGTGCGGGGGCTAGTCCGGCAAGCAGTTCCGGGGCCCTGGCCCTCTGGTGCGGGGGCTGGTCCAGGAAGCAGTTCCGGGGCCCAGGCCCTCTGGTGCGGGGGCTGGTCCGGCAAGCAGTTCCGGGGGCTGGTCCGGCAACCAGTTCTGGTCCGGCAAGCAGTTCCGGGGCCCAGGCCCTCTGGTGCAGGGGCTGCTCCAGCAAGCAGTTCCGGGGCCCAAGCCCTCTGGTGCAGGGGCTGGTCTGGCAAGCAGTTCCGGGGCCCAGGCCCTCTGGTGCGGGGGCTGGTCCGGCAAGCAGTTCCGGGGGCTGGTCCGGCAAGCAGTTCTGGTCCGGCAAGCAGTTCCGGGGCCCAGGCCCTCTGGTGCAGGGGCTGGTCCGGCAAGCAGTTCCGGGGCCCAGGCCCTCTGGTGCGGGGGCTGGTCCGGCAAGCAGTTCCGGGGCCCAAACCCTCTGGTGCGGGGGCTGGTCCGGCAAGCAGTTCCGGGGCCCAGGTCCTCTGGTGCAGGGGCTGGTCCGGCAAGCAGTTCCGGGGCCCAGGCCCTCTGGTGCGGGGAGCTGGTCCGGCAAGCAGTTCCGGGGCCCAGGCCCTCTGGTGCGGGGGCTGGTCCGGCAAGCAGTTCCGGGGGCTGGTCCGGCAAGCAGTTCTGGTTCGGCAAGCAGTTCCGGGGCCCAGGCCCTCTGGTGCGGGGGCTGGTCCGGCAAGCAGTTCCGGGGCCGAGGCCCTCTGGTGCGGGGGCTGGTCCGGCAAGCAGTTCCGGGGCCCAGGCCCTCTGGTGCGGGGGCTGGAACGGCAAGCAGTTCTGGTCCAGCAAGCAGTTCCGGGGCCCAGGCCCTCTGGTGCAGGGGCTGGTCCGGCAAGCAGTTCCGGAGCCCAGGCCCTCTGGTGCGGGGAGCTGGTCCGGCAAGCAGTTCCGGGGCCCAGGCCCTCTGGTGCAGGGGCTGGTCCGGCAAGCAGTTCCGGGGCCCAGGCCCTCTGGTGCGGGGAGCTGGTCCGGCAAGCAGTTCCGGGGCCCAGGCCCTCTGGTGCGGGGGCTGGTCCGGCAAGCAGTTCCGGGGGCTGGTCCGGCAAGCAGTTCTGGTCCGGCAAGCAGTTCCGGGGCCCAGGCCCTCTGGTGCGGGGCTGGTCCGGCAAGCAGTTCCGGGGCCCAGGCACTCTGGTGCGGGGGCTGGTCCGGCAAGCAGTTCTGGTCCGGCAAGCAGTTCCGGGGCCCAGGCCCTCTGGTGCAGGGGCTGGTCCGGCAAGCAGTTCCGGGGCCCAGGCCCTCTGGTGCGGGGGCTGGTCCGGCAAGCAGTTCCGGGGCCCAGGCCCTCTGGTGCGGGGGGCTGGTCCGGCAAGCAGTTCCGGGTCCCAGGCCCTCTGGTGCGGGGGCTGGTCCGGCAAGCAGTTCCAGGTCCCAGGCCCTCTGGTGCGGGGGCTAGTCCGGCAAGCAGTTCCGGGGCCCAGGCCCTCTGGTGCGGGGGCTGGTCCGGCAACCAGTTCCGGGGCCCAGGCCCTCTGGTGCGGGGGCTGGTCCAGCAAGCAGTTCCGGAGCCCATGCCCTCTGTTGCGGGGGCTGGTCCGGCAAGCAGTTCCGGAGCCCAGACCCTCTGGTGCGGGGGCTGGTCCGGCAAGCAGATCCGGGTCCCAGGCCCTCTGGTGCGGGGGCTGGTCCGGCAAGCAGTTCTGGTTTGGCAAGCAGTTCCGGGGCCCAGGCCCTCTGGTGCAGGGGCTGGTCCGGCAAGCAGGTCCGGGGCCCAGGCCCTCTGGTGCGGGGAGCTGGTCCGGCAAGCAGTTCCGGGTCCCAGGCCCTCTGGTGCGGGGGCTGGTCCGGCAAGCAGTTCCGGGGCCGAGGCCCTCTGGTGCGGGGGCTGGTCCGGCAAGCAGTTCCGGGGGCTGGTCCGGCAAGCAGTTCTGCTCCGGCAAGCAGTTCCGGGGCCCAGGCCCTCTGGTGCAGGGGCTGGTCCGGCAAGCAGTTCCGGAGCCCAGGCCCTCCGGTGCAGGGGCTTGGCAGGCAAGCAGTTCCGGAGCCCAGGCCCTCCGGTGCAGGGGCTGGGCAGGCAAGGAGTTCCGGAGCCCAGGCCCTCCGGTGCAGGGGCTGGTCCGGCAAGCAGTTCCGGAGCCCAGGCCCTCTGGTACGGGGGCTGGTCCAGCAAGCAGTTCCAGGGCCCAGGCCCTCTGGTGCGGGGGCTGGTCCGGCAAGCAGTTCCGGGGCCCAGGCCCTCTGGTGCGGGGGCTGGTCCGGCAAGCAGTTCCGGGGCCCAGGCCCTCTGGTGCGGGGGCTGGTCCGGCAAGCAGTTCCGGGGGCTGGTCCGGCAAGCAGTTCTGGTCCGGCAAGCAGTTCCGGGGCCCAGGCCCTCTGGTGCAGGGGCTGCTCCAGCAAGCAGTTCCGGGGCCCAAGCCCTCTGGTGCAGGGGCTGGTCTGGCAAGCAGTTCCGGGGCCCAGGCCCTCTGGTGCGGGGGCTGGTCCGGCAAGCAGTTCCGGGGGCTGGTCCGGCAAGCAGTTCTGGTCCGGCAAGCAGTTCCGGGGCCCAGGCCCTCTGGTGCAGGGGCTGGTCCGGCAAGCAGTTCCGGGGCCCAGGCCCTCTGGTGCGGGGGCTGGTCCGGCAAGCAGTTCCGGGGCCCAGGTCCTCTGGTGCAGGGGCTGGTCCGGCAAGCAGTTCCGGGGCCCAGGCCCTCTGGTGCGGGGAGCTGGTCCGGCAAGCAGTTCCGGGGCCCAGGCCCTCTGGTGCGGGGGCTGGTCCGGCAAGCAGTTCCGGGGGCTGGTCCGGCAAGCAGTTCCGGGGCCCAGGCCCTCTGGTGCAGGGGCTGGTCCGGCAAGCAGTTCCGGGGCCCAGGCCCTCTGGTGCGGGGGCTGGTCCGGCAAGCAGTTCCGGGGCCCAGGTCCTCTGGTGCAGGGGCTGGTCCGGCAAGCAGTTCCGGGGCCCAGGCCCTCTGGTGCGGGGAGCTGGTCCGGCAAGCAGTTCCGGGGCCCAGGCCCTCTGGTGCGGGGGCTGGTCCGGCAAGCAGTTCCGGGGGCTGGTCCGGCAAGCAGTTCTGGTCCGGCAAGCAGTTCCGGGGCCCAGGCCCTCTGGTGCGGGGGCTGGTCCGGCAAGCAGTTCCGGGGGCTGGTCCGGCAAGCAGTTCTGGTCCGGCAAGCAGTTCCGGGGCCGAGGCCCTCTGGTGCGGGGGCTGGTCCGGCAAGCAGTTCCGGGGGCTGGTCCGGCAAGCAGTTCTGCTCCGGCAAGCAGTTCCGGGGCCCAGGCCCTCTGGTGCAGGGGCTGGTCCGGCAAGCAGTTCCGGAGCCCAGGCCCTCCGGTGCAGGGGCTTGGCAGGCAAGCAGTTCCGGAGCCCAGGCCCTCCGGTGCAGGGGCTGGTCCGGCAAGCAGTTCCGGAGCCCAGGCCCTCTGGTGCAGGGGCTGGTCCAGCAAGCAGTTCCAGGGCCCAGGCCCTCTGGTGCGGGGGCTGGTCCGGCAAGCAGTTCCGGGGCCCAGGCCCTCTGGTGCGGGGGCTGGTCCGGCAAGCAGTTCCGGGGCCCAGGCCCTCTGGTGCGGGGGCTGGTCCGGCAAGCAGTTCTGGTCCGGCAAGCAGTTCCGGGGCCCAGGCCCTCTGGTGCACGGGCTGGTCCGGCAAGCAGTTCCGGGGCCCAGGCCCTCTGGTGCAGGGGCTGGTCCGGCAAGCAGTTCCGGGGCCCAGGCCCTCTGGTGCGGGGCTGGTCCGGCAAGCAGTTCCGGGGCCCAGGCCCTCTGGTGCGGGGGGCTGGTCCGGCAAGCATTTCCGGGTCCCAGGCCCTCTGGTGCGGGGGCTGGTCCGGCAAGCAGTTCCGGGTCCCAGGCCCTCTGGTGCGGGGGCTAGTCCGGCAAGCAGTTCCGGGGCCCAGGCCCTCTGGTGCGGGGGCTGGTCCAGGAAGCAGTTCCGGGGCCCAGGCCCTCTGGTGCGGGGGCTGGTCCGGCAAGCAGTTCCGGGGGCTGGTCCGGCAACCAGTTCTGGTCCGGCAAGCAGTTCCGGGGCCCAGGCCCTCTGGTGCAGGGGCTGCTCCAGCAAGCAGTTCCGGGGTCCAAGCCCTCTGGTTCAGGGGCTGGTCTGGCAAGCAGTTCCGGGGCCCAGGCCCTCTGGTGCGGGGGCTGGTCCGGCAAGCAGTTCCGGGGGCTGGTCCGGCAAGCAGTTCTGGTCCGGCAAGCAGTTCCGGGGCCCAGGCCCTCTGGTGCAGGGGCTGGTCCGGCAAGCAGTTCCGGGGCCCAGGCCCTCTGGTGCGGGGGCTGGTCCGGCAAGCAGTTCCGGGGCCCAGGTCCTCTGGTGCAGGGGCTGGTCCGGCAAGCAGTTCCGGGGCCCAGGCCCTCTGGTGCGGGGGCTGGTCCGGCAAGCAGTTCCGGGGCCCAGGCCCTCTGGTGCGGGGGCTGGTCCGGCAAGCAGTTCCGGAGCCCATGCCCTCTGGTGCGGGGGCTGGTCCGGCAACCAGTTCCGGGGCCCAGGCCCTCTGGTGCGGGGGCTGGTCCGGCAAGCAGTTCCGGGGCCCAGGCCCTCTGGTGCGGGGGCTGGTCCGGCAAGCAGTTCCGGGGGCTGGTCCGGCAAGCAGTTCTGGTCCGGCAAGCAGTTCCGGGGCCCAGGCCCTCTGGTGCAGGGGCTGGTCCGGCAAGCAGTTCCGGGGCCCAGGCCCTCTGGTGCGGGGGCTGGTCCGGCAAGCAGTTCCGGGTCCCAGGCCCTCTGGTACGGGGGCTAGTACGGCAAGCAGTTCCGGGGCCCAGGCCCTCTGGTGCGGGGGCTGGTCCGGCAACCAGTTCCGGGGCCCAGGCCCTCTGGTGCGGGGGCTGGTCCGGCAAGCAGTTCCGGAGCCCATGCCCTCTGGTGCGGAGGCTGGTCCGGCAAGCAGTTCCGGAGCCCAGGCCCTCTGGTGCGGGGGCTGGTCCGGCAAGCAGTTCCGGGTCCCAGGCCCTCTGGTGCGGGGGCTGGTCCGGCAAGCAGTTCCGGGTCCCAGGCCCTCTGGTGCGGGGGCTGGTCCGGCAAGCAGTTCTGGTCCGGCAAGCAGTTCCGGGGCCCAGGCCCTCTGGTGCAGGGGCTGGTCCGGCAAGCAGTTCCGGGGCCCAGGCCCTCTGGTGCAGGGGCTGGTCCGGCAAGCAGTTCCGGGGCCCAGGCCCTCTGGTGCGGGGGCTGGTCCGGCAAGCAGTTCCGGCGCCCATGCCCTCTGGTGCGGTGGCTGGTCCGGCAAGCAGTTCCAGGGGCTGGTCCGGCAAGCAGTTCTGGTCCGGCAAGCAGTTCCGGGGCCCAGGCCCTCTGGTGCGGGGCTGGTCCGGCAAGCAGTTCCGGGGCCCAGGCACTCTGGTGCGGGGGCTGGTCCGGCAAGCAGTTCTGGTCCGGCAAGCAGTTCCGGGGCCCAGGCCCTCTGGTGCAGGGGCTGGTCCGGCAAGCAGTTCCGGGGCCCAAGCCCTCTGGTGCAGGGGCTGGTCTGGCAAGCAGTTCCGGGGCCCAGGCCCTCTGGTGCAGGGGCTGGTCCGGCAAGCAGTTCCAGGGGCTGGTCCGGCAAGCAGTTCTGCTCCGGCAAGCAGTTCCGGGGCCCAGGCCCTCTGGTGCAGGGGCTGGTCCGGCAAGGAGGTCCGGGGCCCAGGCCCTCTGGTGCAGGGGCTGGTCCGGCAAGCAGTTCCGGGGCCCAGGCCCTCTGGTGCGGGGGCTGGTCCGGCAAGCAGTTCCGGGTCCGAGGCCCTCTGGTGCGGGGGCTGGTCCGGCAAGCAGTTCCGGGTCCCAGGCCCTCTGGTGCGGGGGCTGGTCCGGCAAGCAGTTCCGGGGCCCAGGCCCTCTGGTGCGGGGGCTGGTCCGGCAAGCAGTTCCGGGGCCCAGGCCCTCTGGTGCGGGGGCTGGTCCGGCAAGCAGTTCTGGGGCCCAGGCCCTCTGGTGCGGGGGCTGGTCCGGCAAGCAGTTCCGGGTCCCAGGCCCTTTGGTGCGGGGGCTGGTCCGGCAAGCAGTTCCGGGGCCCAGGCCCTCTGGTGCGGGGGCTGGTCCGGCAAGCAGTTCCGGAGCCCAGGCCCTCTGGTGCGGGGGCTGGTCCGGCAAGCAGTTCCGGAGCCCAGGCCCTCTGGTGCGGGGGCTGGTCCGGCAAGCAGTTCCGGGGCCCAGGCCCTCTGGTGCGGGGGCTGGTCCGGCAAGCAGTTCCGGGTCCCAGGCCCTCTGGTGCGGGGGCTGGTCCGGAAAGCAGTTCTGGTCCGGCAAGCAGTTCCGGGGCCCAGGCCCTCTGGTGCAGGGATTGGTCCGGCAAGCAGTTCCGGAGCCCAGGCCCTCTGGTGCAGGGGCTGGTCCGGCAAGCAGTTCCGGGGCCCAGGCCCTCTGGTGCAGGGGCTGGTCCGGCAAGCAGTTCCGGGGCCCAGGCCCTCTGGTGCGGGGGCTGGTCCGGCAAGCAGTTCCGGGGGCTGGTCCGGCAAGCAGTTCTGGTCCAGCAAGCAGTTCCGGGGCCCAGGCCCTCTGGTGCGGGGAGCTGGTCCGGCAAGCAGTTCCGGGGCCCAGACCCTCTGGTGCGGGGGCTGGTCCGGCAAGCAGTTCCGGGTCCCAGGCCCTCTGGTGCGGGGGCTGGTCCGGCAAGCAGTTCCAGGGCCCAGGCCCTCTGGTGCGGGGGCTGGTCCGGCAAGCAGTTCTGGTTTGGCAAGCAGTTCCGGGGCCCAGGCCCTCTGGTGCAGGGGCTGGTCCGGCAAGCAGGTCCGGGGCCCAGGCCCTCTGGTGCGGGGAGCTGGTCCGGCAAGCAGTTCCGGGTCCCAGGCCCTCTGGTGCGGGGGCTGGTCCGGCAAGCAGTTCCGGGGCCGAGGCCCTCTGGTGCGGGGGCTGGTCCGGCAAGCAGTTCCGGGGGCTGGTCCGGCAAGCAGTTCTGCTCCGGCAAGCAGTTCCGGGGCCCAGGCCCTCTGGTGCAGGGGCTGGTCCGGCAAGCAGTTCCGGAGCCCAGGCCCTCCGGTGCAGGGGCTTGGCAGGCAAGCAGTTCCGGAGCCCAGGCCCTCCGGTGCAGGGGCTGGGCAGGCAAGGAGTTCCGGAGCCCAGGCCCTCCGGTGCAGGGGCTGGTCCGGCAAGCAGTTCCGGAGCCCAGGCCCTCTGGTGCGGGGGCTGGTCCAGCAAGCAGTTCCAGGGCCCAGGCCCTCTGGTGCGGGGGCTGGTCCGGCAAGCAGTTCCGGGGCCCAGGCCCTCTGGTGCGGGGGCTGGTCCGGCAAGCAGTTCCGGGGCCCAGGCCCTCTGGTGCGGGGGCTGGTCCGGCAAGCAGTTCCGGGGGCTGGTCCGGCAAGCAGTTCTGGTCCAGCAAGCAGTTCCGGGGCCCAGGCCCTCTGGTGCAGGGGCTGGTCCGGCAAGCAGTTCCGGGGCCCAGGCACTCTGGTGCGGGGGCTGGTCCGGCAAGCAGTTCCGGGTCCCATGCCCTCTGGTGCGGGGGCTGGTCCGGCAAGCAGTTCCGGGTCCGAGGCCCTCTGGTGCGGGGGCTGGTCCGGCAAGCAGTTCCGGGTCCCAGGCCCTCTGGTGCGGGGGCTGGTCCGGCAAGCAGTTCCGGGGCCCAGGCCCTCTGGTGCGGGGGCTGGTCCGGCAAGCAGTTCCGGGGCCCAGGCCCTCTGGTGCGGGGGCTGGTCCGGCAAGCAGTTCCGGGGCCCAGGCCCTCTGGTGCAGGGGCTGGTCCGGCAAGCAGTTCCGGGTCCCAGGCCCTTTGGTGCGGGGGCTGGTCCGGCAAGCAGTTCCGGGGCCCAGGCCCTCTGGTGCGGGGGTGGTCCGGCAAGCAGTTCCGGAGCCCAGGCCCTCTGGTGCGGGGGCTGGTCCGGCAAGCAGTTCCGGAGCCCAGGCCCTCTGGTGCGGGGGCTGGTCCGGCAAGCAGTTCCGGGGCCCAGGCCCTCTGGTGCGGGGGCTGGTCCGGCAAGCAGTTCCGGGTCCCAGGCCCTCTGGTGCGGGGGCTGGTCCGGAAAGCAGTTCTGGTCCGGCAAGCAGTTCCGGGGCCCAGGCCCTCTGGTGCAGGGGTTGGTCCGGCAAGCAGTTCCGGAGCCCAGGCCCTCTGGTGCAGGGGCTGGTCCGGCAAGCAGTTCCGGGGCCCAGGCCCTCTGGTGCAGGGGTTGGTCCGGCAAGGAGTTCCGGAGCCCAGGCCCTCCGGTGCAGGGGCTGGTCCGGCAAGCAGTTCCGGAGCCCAGGCCCTCTGGTGCGGGGGCTGGTCCAGCAAGCAGTTCCAGGGCCCAGGCCCTCTGGTGCGGGGGCTGGTCCGGCAAGCAGTTCCGGGGCCCAGGCCCTCTGGTGCGGGGGCTGGTCCGGCAAGCAGTTCCGGGGCCCAGGCCCTCTGGTGCGGGGGCTGGTCCGGCAAGCAGTTCCGGGGGCTGGTCCGGCAAGCAGTTCTGGTCCAGCAAGCAGTTCCGGGGCCCAGGCCCTCTGGTGCAGGGGCTGGTCCGGCAAGCAGTTCCGGGGCCCAGGCACTCTGGTGCGGGGGCTGGTCCGGCAAGCAGTTCCGGGTCCCATGCCCTCTGGTGCGGGGGCTGGTCCGGCAAGCAGTTCCGGGGCCCAGGCACTCTGGTGCGGGGGCTGGTCCGGCAAGCAGTTCCGGGTCCCATGCCCTCTGGTGCGGGGGCTGGTCCGGCAAGCAGTTCCGGGGCCCAGGCCCTCTGGTGCGGGGGCTGGTCCGGCAAGCAGTTCCGGGGCCCAGGCCCTCTGGTGCAGGGGCTGGTCCGGCAAGCAGTTCCGGGTCCCAGGCCCTTTGGTGCGGGGGCTGGTCCGGCAAGCAGTTCCGGGGCCCAGGCCCTCTGGTGCGGGGGTGGTCCGGCAAGCAGTTCCGGAGCCCAGGCCCTCTGGTGCGGGGGCTGGTCCGGCAAGCAGTTCCGGAGCCCAGGCCCTCTGGTGCGGGGGCTGGTCCGGCAAGCAGTTCCGGGGCCCAGGCCCTCTGGTGCGGGGGCTGGTCCGGCAAGCAGTTCCGGGTCCCAGGCCCTCTGGTGCGGGGGCTGGTCCGGAAAGCAGTTCTGGTCCGGCAAGCAGTTCCGGGGCCCAGGCCCTCTGGTGCAGGGGTTGGTCCGGCAAGCAGTTCCGGAGCCCAGGCCCTCTGGTGCAGGGGCTGGTCCGGCAAGCAGTTCCGGGGCCCAGGCCCTCTGGTGCAGGGGCTGGTCCGGCAAGCAGTTCCGGGGCCCAGGCCCTCTGGTGCGGGGGCTGGTCCGGCAAGCAGTTCCGGGGGCTGGTCCGGCAAGCAGTTCTGGTCCAGCAAGCAGTTCCGGGGCCCAGGCCCTCTGGTGCGGGGAGCTGGTCCGGCAAGCAGTTCCGGGGCCCAGGCCCTCTGGTGCGGGGGCTGGTCCGGCAAGCAGTTTCGGCTCCCAGGCCCTCTGGTGCGGGGGATGGTCCGGCAAGCAGTTCCGGGGCCCAGGCCCTCTGGTGCAGGGGCTGGTCCGGCAAGCAGTTCCGGAGCCCAGGCCCTCTGGTGCGGGGAGCTGGTCCGGCAAGCAGTTCCGGGGCCCAGGCCCTCTGGTGCGGGGGCTGGTCCGGCAAGCAGTTCCGGGTCCCAGGCCCTCTGGTGCGGGGGCTGGTCCGGCAAGCACTTCCGGGGCCCAGGCCCTCTGGTGCGGGGGCTGGTCCGGCAAGCAGTTCCGGGGCCCAGGCCCTCTGGTGCGGGGGCTGGTCCGGCAAGCAGTTCCGGGGCCCAGGCCCTCTGGTGCGGGGGCTGTTCCGGCAAGCAGTTCCGGGGGCTGGTCCGGCAAGCAGTTCTGGTCCGGCAAGCAGTTCCGGGGCCCAGGCCCTCTGGTGCAGGGGCTGGTCCGGCAAGCAGTTCCGGGGCCCAGGCCCTCTGGTGCGGGGGGCTGGTCCGGCAAGCAGTTCCAGGGCCCAGGCCCTCTGGTGCGGGGGCTGGTCCGGCAAGCAGTTCCGGGTCCCAGGCCCTCTGGTGCGGGGGCTGGTCCGGCAAGCACTTCCGGGTCCCAGGCCCTCTGGTGCGGGGGCTGGTCCGGCAAGCAGTTCCGGGGCCCAGGCCCACTGGTGCGGGGGCTGGTCCGGCAAGCAGTTCCGGGGCCCAGATCCTCTGGTGCAGGGGCTGGTCCGGCAAGCAGTTCCAGGCGCTGGTCCGGCAAGCAGTTCTGCTCCGGCAAGCAGTTCCGGGGCCCAGGCCCTCTGGTGCAGGGGCTGGTCCGGCAAGCAGGTCCGGGGCCCAGGCCCTCTGGTGCGGGGGCTGGTCCGGCAAGCAGTTCTGGTCTGGCAAGCAGTTCCGGGGCCCAGGCCCTCTGGTGCAGGGGCTGGTCCGGCAAGCAGGTCCGGGGCCCAGGCCCTCTGGTGCAGGGGCTGGTCCGGCAAGCAGTTCCGGGGCCCAGGCCCTCTGGTGCGGGGAGCTGGTCCGGCAAGCAGTTCCGGGGCCCAGGCCCTCTGGTGCGGGGGCTGGTCCGGCAAGCAGTTCCGGGTCCCAGGCCCTCTGGTGCGGGGGCTGGTCCGGCAAGCAGTTCCGGGGCCCAGGCCCTCTGGTGCGGGGGCTGGTCCGGCAAGCAGTTCCGGGGCCCAGGCCCTCTGGTGCAGGGGCTGGTCCGGCAAACAGTTCCGGGGCCCAGGCCCGCTGGTGCAGGGGCTGGTCCGGCAAGCAGTTCTGGTCCGGCAAGCAGTTCCGGGGCCCAGGCCCTCTGGTGCAGGGGCTGGTCGGGCAAGCAGTTCCGGGGCCCAGGCCCTCTGGTGCAGGGGCTGGTCCGGCAAGCAGTTCCGGGGCCCAGGCCCTCTGGTGCGGGGCTGGTCCGGCAAGCAGTTCCGGGGCCCAGACCCTCTGGTGCGGGGGGCTGGTCCGGCAAGCATTTCCGGGTCCCAGGCCCTCTGGTGCGGGGGCTGGTCCGGCAAGCAGTTCTGGGTCCCAGGCCCTCTGGTGCGGGGGCTAGTCCGGCAAGCAGTTCCGGGGCCCTGGCCCTCTGGTGCGGGGGCTGGTCCAGGAAGCAGTTCCGGGGCCCAGGCCCTCTGGTGCGGGGGCTGGTCCGGCAAGCAGTTCCGGGGGCTGGTCCGGCAACCAGTTCTGGTCCGGCAAGCAGTTCCGGGGCCCAGGCCCTCTGGTGCAGGGGCTGCTCCAGCAAGCAGTTCCGGGGCCCAAGCCCTCTGGTGCAGGGGCTGGTCTGGTAAGCAGTTCCGGGGCCCAGGCCCTCTGGTGCGGGGGCTGGTCCGGCAAGCAGTTCTGGTCCGGCAAGCAGTTCCGGGGCCCAGGCCCTCTGGTGCAGGGGCTGGTCCGGCAAGCAGTTCCGGGGCCCAGGCCCTCTGGTGCGGGGGCTGGTCCGGCAAGCAGTTCCGGGGCCCAGGCCCTCTGGTGCGGGGGCTGGTCCGGCAAGCAGTTCCGGGGCCCAGGTCCTCTGGTGCAGGGGCTGGTCCGGCAAGCAGTTCCGGGGCCCAGGCCCTCTGGTGCGGGGAGCTGGTCCGGCAAGCAGTTCCGGGGCCCAGGCCCTCTGGTGCGGGGGCTGGTCCGGCAAGCAGTTCTGGTCCGGCAAGCAGTTCCGGGGCCCAGGCCCTCTGGTGCGGGGGCTGGTCCGGCAAGCAGTTCCGGGGCCGAGGCCCTCTGGTGCGGGGGCTGGTCCGGCAAGCAGTTCCGGGGCCCAGGCCCTCTGGTGCGGGGGCTGGTCCGGCAAGCAGTTCTGGTCCAGCAAGCAGTTCCGGGGCCCAGGCCCTCTGGTGCAGGGGCTGGTCCGGCAAGCAGTTCCGGAGCCCAGGCCCTCTGGTGCGGGGAGCTGGTCCGGCAAGCAGTTCCGGGGCCCATGCCCTCTGGTGCATGGGCTGGTCCGGCAAGCAGTTCCGGGGCCCAGGCCCTCTGGTGCGGGGAGCTGGTCCGGCAAGCAGTTCCGGGGCCCAGGCCCTCTGGTGCGGGGGCTGGTCCGGCAAGCAGTTCCGGGGGCTGGTCCAGCAAGCAGTTCTGGTCCGGCAAGCAGTTCCGGGGCCCAGGCCCTCTGGTGCGGGGCTGGTCCGGCAAGCAGTTCCGGGGCCCAGGCACTCTGGTGCGGGGGCTGGTCCAGCAAGCAGTTCTGGTCCGGCAAGCAGTTCCGGGGCCCAGGCCCTCTGGTGCGGGGAGCTGGTCCGGCAAGCAGTTCCGGGGCCCAGGCCCTCTGGTGCGGGGGCTGGTCCGGCAAGCAGTTCCGGGGGCTGGTCCGGCAAGCAGTTCTGGTCCGGCAAGCAGTTCCGGGGCCCAGGCCCTCTGGTGCGGGGCTGGTCCGGCAAGCAGTTCCGGGGCCCAGGCACTCTGGTGCGGGGGCTGGTCCGGCAAGCAGTTCTGGTCCGGCAAGCAGTTCCGGGGCCCAGGCCCTCCGGTGCAGGGGCTGGTCCGGCAAGCAGTTCCGGGGCCCAGGCCCTCTGGTGCGGGGGGCTGGTCCGGCAAGCAGTTCCGGAGCCCAGGCCCTCTGGTGCGGGGGCTGGTCCGGCAAGCAGTTCCGGGGCCCAGGCCCTCTGGTGCGGGGGCTGGTCCGGCAAGCAGTTCCGGGGCCCAGGCCCTCTGGTGCGGGGGCTGGTCCGGCAAGCAGTTCCGGGGCCCAGGCCCTCTGGTGCGGGGGCTGGTCCGGCAAGCAGTTCTGGTCCGGCAAGCAGTTCCGGGGCCCAGGCCCTCTGGTGCAGGGGCTGGTCCGGCAAGGAGTTGCGGGTCCCAGGACCTCTGGTGCGGGGGCTGGTCCGGCAAGCAGTTCCGGGGCCCAGGCCCTCTGGTGCGGGGGCTGGTCCGGCAAGAAGTTCCGGGGCCGAGGCCCTCTGGTGCGGGGGCTGGTCCGGCAAGCAGTTCCGGGGCCGAGGCCCTCTGGTGCGGGGGCTGGTCCCGCAAGCAGTTCCGGGGCCCAGGCCCTCTGGTGCAGGGGCTGGTCCGGCAAGCAGTTCCGGGGGCTGGTCCGGCAAGCAGTTCTGGTCCGGCAAGCAGTTCCGGGGCCCAGGCCCTCTGGTGCACGGGCTGGTCCGGCAAGCAGTTCCGTGGCCCAGGCCCTCTGGTGCGGGGGCTGGTCCGGCAAGCAGTTCCGGGGCCCAGGCCCTCTGGTGCGGGGGCTGGTCCGGCAAGCAGTTCCGGGGCCCAGGCCCTCTGGTGCGGGGGCTGGTCCGGCAAGCAGTTCCGGAGCCCAGGCCCCCTCGTGCGGGGGCTGGTCCGGCAAGCAGTTCCGGAGCCCAGGCCCTCTGGTGCGGGGGCTGGTCCGGCAAGCAGTTCCGGGCCCCAGGCCCTCTGGTACGGGGGCTGGTCCGGCAAGCAGTTCTGGTCCGGCAAGCAGTTCCGGGGCCCAGGCCCTCTGGTGCAGGGGCTGGTCCGGCAAGCAGTTCCGGAGCCCAGGCCCTCCGGTGCAGGGGCTGAGCAGGCAAGGAGTTCCGGAGCACAGGCCCTCCGGTGCAGGGGCTGGGCAGGCAAGCAGTTCCGGAGCACAGGCCCTCCGGTGCAGGGGCTGGGCAGGCAAGCAGTTCCGGAGCCCAGGACCTCGGGTGCAGGGGCTGGGCAGGCAAGAAGTTCCGGGGCCCAGGCCCTCCGGTGCAGGGGCTGAGCAGGCAAGCAGTTCCGGAGCCCAGGCCCTCTGGTTCGGGGGCTGGTCCGGCAAGCAGTTCCGGGGCCCAGGCCCTCTGGTGCGGGGGCTGGTCCGGCAAGCAGTTCTGGGGGCTGGTCCGGCAAGCAGTTCTGGTCCGGCAAGCAGTTCCGGGGCCCAGGCCCTCTGCTGCAGGGGCTGGTCCGGCAAGCAGTTGCGAGTCCCAGGCCCTCTGGTGCGGGGGCTGGTCCGGCAAGCAGTTCCGGGGCCCAGGCCCTCTGGTGCAGTGGCTGGTCCGGCAAGCAGTTCCGGGGCCCAGGCCCTCTGGTGCGGGGGCTGGTCCGGCAAGCAGTTCCAGAGCCCAGGCCCTCCGGTGCGGGGGCTGGTCCGGCAAGCAGTTCCGGAGCCCAGGCCCTCCGGTGCAGGGGCTGGTCCGGCAAACAGTTCCGGAGCCCAGGCCCTCCGGTGCAGGGGCTGGTCCGGCAAGCAGTTCCGGAGCCCAGGACCTTCGGTGCAGGGGCTGGTCCGGCAAGCAGTTCCGGAGCCCAGGCCCTCCGGTGCAGGGGCTGGTCCGGCAAGCAGTTCCGGAGCCCAGGCCCTCCGGTGCAGGGGCTGGGCAGGCAAGGAGTTCCGGAGCCCAGGCCCTCCGGTGCAGGGGCTGGGCAGGCAAGCAGTTCCGGAGCCCAGGCCCTCCGGTGCAGGGGCTTGGCAGGCAAGCAGTTCCGGAGCCCAGGCCCTCCGGTGCAGGGGCTGGGCATTCAAGCAGTTCCGGAGCCCAGGCCCTCCGGTGCGGGGGCTGGTCCGGCAAGCAGTTCCAGAGCCCAGGCCCTCCGGTGCGGGGGCTGGTCCGGCAAGCAGTTCCGGAGCCCAGGCCCTCCGGTGCGGGGGCTGGTCCGGCAAGCAGTTCCGGGGCCCAGGCCCCCTGGTGCGGGGGCTGGTCCGGCAAGCAGTTCCGGGGCCCAGGCCCTCTGGTGCGGGGGCTGGTCCGGCAAGCAGTTCCGGGGCCCAGGCCCTCTGGTGCGGGGGCTGGTCCGGCAAGCAGTTCCGGAGCCCAGGCCCTCCGGTGCAGGGGCTGGTCCGGCAAGCAGTTCCGGAGCCCAGGCCCTCTGGTGCGGGGGCTGGTCCGGCAAGCAGTTCCGGGTCCCAGGCCCTCTGGTGCGGGGGCTGGTCCGGCAAGCAGTTCCGGGTCCCAGGCCCTCTGGTGCGGGGGCAGGTCCGGCAAGCAGTTCTGGTCCGGCAAGCAGTTCCGGGGCCCAGGCCCTCTGGTGCGGGGGCTGGTCCGGCAAGCAGTTCCGGGGCCCAGGCCCCCTGGTGCGGGGAGCTGGTCCGGCAAGCAGTTCCGGGGCCCAGGCCCTCTGGTGCGGGGGCTGGTCCGGCAAGCAGTTCCAGGGCCCAGGCCCTCTGGTGCGGGGGCTGGTCCGGCAAGCAGTTCCGGAGCCCAGGCCCTCTGGTGCGGGGGCTCGTCCGGCAAGCAGTTCCGGGGCCCAGGCCCTCTGGTGCGGGGGCTGGTCCGGCAAGCAGTTCCGGGGCCCAGGCCCTCTGGTGCGGGCGCTGGTCCGGCAAGCAGTTCCGGGTCCCAGGCCCTCTGGTGCGGGGGCTGGTCCGGCAAGCAGTTCCGGGGCCCAGGCCCTCTGGTGCGGGGGCTGGTCCGGCAAGCAGTTCCGGGTCCCAGGCCCTCTGGTGCGGGGGCTGGTCCGGCAAGCAGTTCCGGGGCCCAGGCCCTCTGGTGCGGGGGTTGGTCCGGCAAGCAGTTCCGGGGCCCAGGCCCTCTGGTGCGGGGGCTGGTCCGGCAAGCAGTTCTGGTCCGGCAAGCAGTTCCGGGGCCCAGGCCCTCTGGTGCAGGGGCTGGTCCGGCAAGCAGTTCCGGGTCCCAGGCCCTCTGGTGCGGGGACTGGTCCGGCAAGCAGTTCCGGGTCCAAGGCCCTCTGGTGCGGGGGCTGGTCCGGCAAGCAGTTCCGGGGCCCAGGCCCTCTGGTGCGGGGGCTGGTCCGGCAAGCAGTTCCGGGGCCCAGGCCCTCTGGTGCGGGGGCTGGTCCGGCAAGCAGTTCCGGGGCCCAGGCCCTCTGGTGCGGGGGCTGGTCCGGCAAGCAGTTCCGGGGGCTGGTCCGGCAAGCAGTTCTGGTCCAGCAAGCAGTTCCGGGGCCCAGGTCCTCTGGTGCGGGGGCTGGTCCGGCAAGCAGTTCCGGGGGCTGGTCCGGCAAGCAGTTATGGTCCAGCAAGCAGTCCCGGGGGCCAGGACCTCTGGTGCGGGGGCTGGTCCGGCAAGCAGTTCCGGGGCCCAGGCCCTCTGGTGCGGGGAGCTGGTCCGGCAAGCAGTTCCGGGGCCCAGGCCCTCTGGTGCGGGGGCTGGTCCGGCAAGCAGTTCCGGGTCCCAGGCCCTCTGGTGCGGGGGCTGGTCCGGCAAGCAGTTCCGGGGCCCAGGCCCTCTGGTGCGGGGGCTGGTCCGGCAAGCAGTTCCGGGTCCCAGGCCCTCTGGTGCGGGGGCTGGTCCGGCAAGCAGTTCCGGGGCCCAGGCCCTCTGGTGTGGGGGCTGGTCCGGCAAACAGTTCCGGGGCCCAGGCCCTCTGGTGCGGGGGCTGGTCCGGCAAGCAGTTCCGGGGCCCAGGCCCTCTGGTGCGGGGCTGGTCCGGCAACCAGTTCCGGGGCCCAGGCCCTCTGGTGCGGGGGCTGGTCCGGCAAGCAGTTCCGGGGGCTGGTCCGGCAAGCAGTTCTGGTCCAGCAAGCAGTTCCGGGGGCTGGTCCGGCAAGCAGTTCTGGTCCAGCAAGCAGTTCCGGGGCCCAGGCCCTCTGGTGCAGGGGCTGGTCCAGCAAGCAGTTCCGGGGCCCAGGCCCTCTGGTGCGGGGGCTGGTCCGGCAAGCAGTTCCGGGGCCCAGGCCCTCTGGTGCGGGGGTTGGTCCGGCAAGCAGTTCCGGGGCCCAGGCCCTCTGGTGCGGGGGCTGGTCCGGCAAGCAGTTCCGGGGCCCAGGCCCTCTGGTGCTGGGGCTGGTCCGGCAAGCGGTTCCGGGTCCCAGGCCCTCTGGTGCGGGGGCTGGTCCGGCAAGCGGTTCCGGGTCCCAGGCCCTCTGGTGCGGGCGCTGGTCCGGCAAGCGGTTCCGGGGCCCAGGCCCTCTGGTGCGGGGGCTGGTCCGGCAAACAGTTCCGGGGCCCAGGCCCTCTGGTGCGGGGGCTGGTCCGGCAAGCAGTTCCGGGGCCCAGGCCCTCTGGTGCGGGGGCTGGTCCGGCAAGCAGTTCTGGTCCGGTAAGCAGTTCCGGGGCCCAGGCCCTCTGGTGCAGGGGCTGGTCCGGCAAGCAGTTCCGGGGCCCAGGCCCTCTGGTGCAGGGGCTGGTCCGGCAAGCAGTTCCGGGGCCCAGGCCCTCTGGTGCGGGGGCTGGTCCGGCAAGCAGTTCCGGGGCCCAGGCCCTCTGGTGCGGGGGCTGGTCCGGCAAGCAGTTCCGGGGCCCAGGCCCTCTGGTGCGGGGGCTGGTCCGGCAAGCAGTTCCGGGGCCCAGGCCCTCTGGTGCGGGGGCTGGTCCGGCAAGCAGTTCCGGGGGCTGGTCCGGCAAGCAGTTCTGGTCCAGCAAGCAGTTCCGGGGCCCAGGTCCTCTGGTGCGGGGGCTGGTCCGGCAAGCAGTTCCGGGGGCTGGTCCGGCAAGCAGTTCTGGTCCAGCAAGCAGTCCCGGGGGCCAGGCCCTCTGGTGCGGGGGCTGGTCCGGCAAGCAGTTCCGGGGCCCAGGCCCTCTGGTGCGGGGACCTGGTCCGGCAAGCAGTTCCGGGGCCCAGGCCCTCTGGTGCGGGGGCTGGTCCGGCAAGCAGTTCCGGGGCCCAGGCCCTCTGGTGCGGGGGCTGGTCCGGCAAACAGTTCCGGGGCCCAGGCCCTCTGGTGCGGGGGCTGGTCCGGCAAGCAGTTCCGGGGCCCAGGCCCTCTGGTGCGGGGCTGGTCCGGCAAGCAGTTCCGGGGCCCAGGCCCTCTGGTGCAGGGGCTGCTCCGGCAAGCAGTTCCGGGGCCGAGGCCCTCTGGTGCGGGGGCTGGTCCGGCAAGCAGTTCCGGGGGCTGGTGAGGCAAGCAGTTCTGGTCCGGCAAGCAGTTCCGGGGCCCAGGCCCTCTGGTGCAGGGGCTGCTCCGGCAAGCAGTTCCGGGGCCAAGGCCCTCTGGTGCAGGGGCTGGTCCGGCAAGCAGTTCCGGGGCCCAGGCCCTCTGGTACGGGGCTGGTCCGGCAAGCAGTTCCGGGACCCAGGCCCTCTGGTGCGGGGGCTGGTCCGGCAAGCAGTTCCAGGGGCTGGTGCGGCAAGCAGTTCTGGTCCGGCAAGCAGTTCCGGGGCCCAGGCCCTCTGGTGCAGGGGCTGGTCCGGCAAGCAGTTCCGGGGCCCAGGCCCTCTGCTGCGGGGGGCTGGTCCGGCAAGCAGTTCCAGGGCCCAGGCCCTCTGGTGCGGGGGCTGGTCCGGCAAGCACTTCCGGGGCCCAGGCCCTCTGGTGCGGGGGCTGGTCCGGCAAGCAGTTCTGGTCCGACAAGCAGTTCCGGGGCCCAGGCCCTCTGGTGCGGGGGCTGGTCCGGCAAGCAGTTCCGGGTCCCAGGCCCTCTGGTGCGGCGGCTCGTCCGGGAAGCAGTTCCGGGGCCCAGGCCCTCTGGTGCGGGGGCTGGTCCGGCAAGCAGTTCCGGGGGCTGGTCCGGCAAGCAGTTCTGGTCCGGCAAGCAGTTCCGGGGCCCAGGCCCTCTGGTGCAGGGGCTGGTCCGGCAAGCAGTTCCGGGGCCCAGGCCCTCTGGTGCGGGGGGCTGGTCCGGCAAGCAGTTCCAGGGCCCAGGCCCTCTGGTGCGGGGGCTGGTCCGGCAAGCAGTTCCGGGTCCCAGGCCCTCTGGTGCGGGGGCTGGTCCGGCAAGCACTTCCGGGTCCCAGGCCCTCTGGTGCGGGGGCTGGTCCGGCAAGCAGTTCCGGGGCCCAGGCCCACTGCTGCGGGGGCTGGTCCGGCAAGCAGTTCCGGGGCCCAGGTCCTCTGGTGCAGGGGCTGGTCCGGCAAGCAGTTCCAGGGGCTGGTCCGGCAAGCAGTTCTGCTCCGGCAAGCAGTTCCGGGGCCCAGGCCCTCTGGTGCAGGGGCTGGTCCGGCAAGCAGGTCCGGGGCCCAGGCCCTCTGGTGCGGGGGCTGGTCCGGCAAGCAGTTCTGGTCTGGCAAGCAGTTCCGGGGCCCAGGCCCTCTGGTGCAGGGGCTGGTCCGGCAAGCAGGTCCGGGGCCCAGGCCCTCTGGTGCAGGGGCTGGTCCGGCAAGCAGTTCCGGGGCCCAGGCCCTCTGGTGCGGGGAGCTGGTCCGGCAAGCAGTTCCGGGGCCCAGGCCCTCTGGTGCGGGGGCTGGTCCGGCAAGCAGTTCCGGGTCCCAGGCCCTCTGGTGCGGGGGCTGGTCCGGCAAGCAGTTCCGGGGCCCAGGCCCTCTGGTGCGGGGGCTGGTCCGGCAAGCAGTTCCGGGGCCCAGGCCCTCTGGTGCAGGGGCTGGTCCGGCAAGCAGTTCCGGGGCCCAGGCCCTCTGGTGCAGGGGCTGGTCCGGCAAGCAGTTCTGGTCCGGCAAGCAGTTCCGGGGCCCAGGCCCTCTGGTGCAGGGGCTGGTCCGGCAAGCAGTTCCGGGGCCCAGGCCCTCTGGTGCGGGGGGCTGGTCCGGCAAGCAGTTCCGGGTCCCAGGCCCTCTGGTGCGGGGGCTGGTCCGGCAAGCAGTTCTGGGTCCCAGGCCCTCTGGTGCGGGGGCTAGTCCGGCAAGCAGTTCCGGGGCCCTGGCCCTCTGGTGCGGGGGCTGGTCCAGGAAGCAGTTCCGGGGCCCAGGCCCTCTGGTGCAGGGGCTGGTCCGGCAAGCAGTTCCGGGGGCTGGTCCGGCAACCAGTTCTGGTCCGGCAAGCAGTTCCGGGGCCCAGGCCCTCTGGTGCAGGGGCTGCTCCAGCAAGCAGTTCCGGGGCCCAAGCCCTCTGGTGCAGGGGCTGGTCTGGCAAGCAGTTCCGGGGCCCAGGCCCTCTGGTGCAGGGGCTGGTCCGGCAAGCAGTTCCAGGGGCTGGTCCGGCAAGCAGTTCTGCTCCGGCAAGCAGTTCCGGGGCCCAGGCCCTCTGGTGCAGGGGCTGGTCCGGCAAGGAGGTCCGGGGCCCAGGCCCTCTGGTGCAGGGGCTGGTCCGGCAAGCAGTTCCGGGGCCCAGGCCCTCTGGTGCGGGGGCTGGTCCGGCAAGCAGTTCCGGGTCCGAGGCCCTCTGGTGCGGGGGCTGGTCCGGCAAGCAGTTCCGGGTCCCAGGCCCTCTGGTGCGGGGGCTGGTCCGGCAAGCAGTTCCGGGGCCCAGGCCCTCTGGTGCGGGGGCTGGTCCGGCAAGCAGTTCCGGGGCCCAGGCCCTCTGGTGCGGGGGCTGGTCCGGCAAGCAGTTCCGGGGCCCAGACCCTCTGGTGCGGGGGCTGGTCCGGCAAGCAGTTCCGGGTCCCAGGCCCTTTGGTGCGGGGGCTGGTCCGGCAAGCAGTTCCGGGGCCCAGGCCCTCTGGTGCGGGGGCTGGTCCGGCAAGCAGTTCCGGAGCCCAGGCCCTCTGGTGCGGGGGCTGGTCCGGCAAGCAGTTCCGGAGCCCAGGCCCTCTGGTGCGGGGGCTGGTCCGGCAAGCAGTTCCGGGGCCCAGGCCCTCTGGTGCGGGGGCTGGTCCGGCAAGCAGTTCCGGGTCCAGGCCCTCTGGTGCGGGGGCTGGTCCGGAAAGCAGTTCTGGTCCGGCAAGCAGTTCCGGGGCCCAGGCCCTCTGGTGCAGGGATTGGTCCGGCAAGCAGTTCCGGAGCCCAGGCCCTCTGGTGCAGGGGCTGTTCCGGCAAGCAGTTCCGGGGCCCAGGCCCTCTGGTGCAGGGGCTGGTCCGGCAAGCAGTTCCGGGGCCCAGGCCCTCTGGTGCGGGGGCTGGTCCGGCAAGCAGTTCCGGGGGCTGGTCCGGCAAGCAGTTCTGGTCCAGCAAGCAGTTCCGGGGCCCAGGCCCTCTGGTGCGGGGAGCTGGTCCGGCAAGCAGTTCCGGGGCCCAGGCCCTCTGGTGCGGGGGCTGGTCCGGCAAGCAGTTTCGGCTCCCAGGCCCTCTGGTGCGGGGGATGGTAAGGCAAGCAGTTCCAGGGCCCAGGCCCTCTGGTGCGGGGGCTGGTCCGGCAAGCAGTTCTGGTCCAGCAAGCAGTTCCGGGGCCCAGGCCCTCTGGTGCAGGGGCTGGTCCGGCAAGCAGTTCCGGAGCCCAGGCCCTCTGGTGCGGGGAGCTGGTCCGGCAAGCAGTTCCGGGGCCCAGGCCCTCTGGTGCGGGGGCTGGTCCGGCAAGCAGTTCCGGGTCCCAGGCCCTCTGGTGCGGGGGCTGGTCCGGCAAGCACTTCCGGGGCCCAGGCCCTCTGGTGCGGGGGCTGGTCCGGCAAGCAGTTCCGGGGCCCAGGCCCTCTGGTGCGGGGGCTGGTCCGGCAAGCAGTTCCGGGGCCCAGGCCCTCTGGTGCGGGGGCTGTTCCGGCAAGCAGTTCCGGGGGCTGGTCCGGCAAGCAGTTCTGGTCCGGCAAGCAGTTCCGGGGCCCAGGCCCTCTGGTGCAGGGGCTGGTCCGGCAAGCAGTTCCGGGGCCCAGGCCCTCTGGTGCGGGGGGCTGGTCCGGCAAGCAGTTCCAGGGCCCAGGCCCTCTGGTGCGGGGGCTGGTCCGGCAAGCAGTTCCGGGTCCCAGGCCCTCTGGTGCGGGGGCTGGTCCGGCAAGCACTTCCGGGTCCCAGGCCCTCTGGTGCGGGGGCTGGTCCGGCAAGCAGTTCCGGGGCCCAGGCCCACTGGTGCGGGGGCTGGTCCGGCAAGCAGTTCCGGGGCCCAGGTCCTCTGGTGCAGGGGCTGGTCCGGCAAGCAGTTCCAGGGGCTGGTCCGGAAAGCAGTTCTGCTCCGGCAAGCAGTTCCGGGGCCCAGGCCCTCTGGTGCAGGGGCTGGTCCGGCAAGCAGGTCCGGGGCCCAGGCCCTCTGGTGCGGGGGCTGGTCCGGCAAGCAGTTCTGGTCTGGCAAGCAGTTCCGGGGCCCAGGCCCTCTGGTGCAGGGGCTGGTCCGGCAAGCAGGTCCGGGGCCCAGGCCCTCTGGTGCAGGGGCTGGTCCGGCAAGCAGTTCCGGGTCCCATGCCCTCTGGTGCGGGGGCTGGTCCGGCAAGCAGTTCCGGGTCCGAGGCCCTCTGGTGCGGGGGCTGGTCCGGCAAGCAGTTCCGGGTCCCAGGCCCTCTGGTGCGGGGGCTGGTCCGGCAAGCAGTTCCGGGGCCCAGGCCCTCTGGTGCGGGGGCTGGTCCGGCAAGCAGTTCCGGGGCCCAGGCCCTCTGGTGCGGGGGCTGGTCCGGCAAGCAGTTCCGGGGCACAGGCCCTCTGGTGCGGGGGCTGGTCCGGCAAGCAGTTCCGGGTCCCAGGCCCTTTGGTGCGGGGGCTGATCCGGCAAGCAGTTCCGGAGCCCAGGCCCTCTGGTGCGGGGGCTGGTCCGGCAAGCAGTTCCGGAGCCCAGGCCCTCTGGTGCGGGGGCTGGTCCGGCAAGCAGTTCCGGGGCCCAGGCCCTCTGGAGCGGGGGCTGGTCCGGCAAGCAGTTCCGGGGCCCAGGCCCTCTGGAGCGGGGGCTGGTCCGGCAAGCAGTTCCGGGTCCCAGGCCCTCTGGTGCGGGGGATGGTCCGGAAAGCAGTTCTGGTCCGGCAAGCAGTTCCGGGGCCCAGGCCCTCTGGTGCAGGGGCTGGTCCGGCAAGCAGTTCTGGTCCGGCAAGCAGTTCCGGGGCCCAGGCCCTCTGGTGCAGGGGCTGGTCCGGCAAGGAGGTCCGGGGCCCAGGCCCTCTGGTGCAGGGGCTGGTCCGGCAAGCAGTTCCGGGGCCCAGGCCCTCTGGTGCGGGGGCTGGTCCGGCAAGCAGTTCCGGGTCCGAGGCCCTCTGGTGCGGGGGCTGGTCCGGCAAGCAGTTCCGGGTCCCAGGCCCTCTGGTGCGGGGGCTGGTCCGGCAAGCAGTTCCGGGGCCCAGGCCCTCTGGTGCGGGGGCTGGTCCGGCAAGCAGTTCCGGGGCCCAGGCCCTCTGGTGCGGGGGCTGGTCCGGCAAGCAGTTCCGGGGCCCAGGCCCTCTGGTGCGGGGGCTGGTCCGGCAAGCAGTTCCGGGTCCCAGGCCCTTTGGTGCGGGGGCTGGTCCGGCAAGCAGTTCCGGGGCCCAGGCCCTCTGGTGCGGGGGCTGGTCCGGCAAGCAGTTCCGGAGCCCAGGCCCTCTGGTGCGGGGGCTGGTCCGGCAAGCAGTTCCGGAGCCCAGGCCCTCTGGTGCGGGGGCTGGTCCGGCAAGCAGTTCCGGGGCCCAGGCCCTCTGGTGCGGGGGCTGGTCCGGCAAGCAGTTCCGGGTCCCAGGCCCTCTGGTGCGGGGGCTGGTCCGGAAAGCAGTTCTGGTCCGGCAAGCAGTTCCGGGGCCCAGGCCCTCTGGTGCAGGGATTGGTCCGGCAAGCAGTTCCGGAGCCCAGGCCCTCTGGTGCAGGGGCTGGTCCGGCAAGCAGTTCCGGGGCCCAGGCCCTCTGGTGCAGGGGCTGGTCCGGCAAGCAGTTCCGGGGCCCAGGCCCTCTGGTGCGGGGGCTGGTCCGGCAAGCAGTTCCGGGGGCTGGTCCGGCAAGCAGTTCTGGTCCAGCAAGCAGTTCCGGGGCCCAGGCCCTCTGGTGCGGGGAGCTGGTCCGGCAAGCAGTTCCGGGGCCCAGGCCCTCTGGTGCGGGGGCTGGTCCGGCAAGCAGTTTCGGCTCCCAGGCCCTCTGGTGCGGGGGATGGTAAGGCAAGCAGTTCCAGGGCCCAGGCCCTCTGGTGCGGGGGCTGGTCCGGCAAGCAGTTCTGGTCCAGCAAGCAGTTCCGGGGCCCAGGCCCTCTGGTGCAGGGGCTGGTCCGGCAAGCAGTTCCAGAGCCCAGGCCCTCTGGTGCGGGGAGCTGGTCCGGCAAGCAGTTCCGGGGCCCAGGCCCTCTGGTGCGGGGGCTGGTCCGGCAAGCAGTTCCGGGTCCCAGGCCCTCTGGTGCGGGGGCTGGTCCGGCAAGCACTTCCGGGGCCCAGGCCCTCTGGTGCGGGGGCTGGTCCGGCAAGCAGTTCCGGGGCCCAGGCCCTCTGGTGCGGGGGCTGGTCCGGCAAGCAGTTCCGGGGCCCAGGCCCTCTGGTGCGGGGGCTGTTCCGGCAAGCAGTTCCGGGGGCTGGTCCGGCAAGCAGTTCTGGTCCGGCAAGCAGTTCCGGGGCCCAGGCCCTCTGGTGCAGGGGCTGGTCCGGCAAGCAGTTCCGGGGCCCAGGCCCTCTGGTGCGGGGGGCTGGTCCGGCAAGCAGTTCCAGGGCCCAGGCCCTCTGGTGCGGGGGCTGGTCCGGCAAGCAGTTCCGGGTCCCAGGCCCTCTGGTGCGGGGGCTGGTCCGGCAAGCAGTTCCGGGTCCCAGGCCCTCTGGTGCGGGGGCTGGTCCGGCAAGCAGTTCCGGGGCCCAGGCCCACTGGTGCGGGGGCTGGTCCGGCAAGCAGTTCCGGGGCCCAGGTCCTCTGGTGCAGGGGCTGGTCCGGCAAGCAGTTCCAGGGGCTGGTCCGGAAAGCAGTTCTGCTCCGGCAAGCAGTTCCGGGGCCCAGGCCCTCTGGTGCAGGGGCTGGTCCGGCAAGCAGGTCCGGGGCCCAGGCCCTCTGGTGCGGGGGCTGGTCCGGCAAGCAGTTCTGGTCTGGCAAGCAGTTCCGAGGCCCAGGCCCTCTGGTGCAGGGGCTGGTCCGGCAAGCAGGTCCGGGGCCCAGGCCCTCTGGTGCAGGGGCTGGTCCGGCAAGCAGTTCCGGGTCCCATGCCCTCTGGTGCGGGGGCTGGTCCGGCAAGCAGTTCCGGGTCCGAGGCCCTCTGGTGCGGGGGCTGGTCCGGCAAGCAGTTCCGGGTCCCAGGCCCTCTGGTGCGGGGGCTGGTCCGGCAAGCAGTTCCGGGGCCCAGGCCCTCTGGTGCGGGGGCTGGTCCGGCAAGCAGTTCCGGGGCCCAGGCCCTCTGGTGCGGGGGCTGGTCCGGCAAGCAGTTCCGGGGCACAGGCCCTCTGGTGCGGGGGCTGGTCCGGCAAGCAGTTCCGGGTCCCAGGCCCTTTGGTGCGGGGGCTGATCCGGCAAGCAGTTCCGGGGCCCAGGCCCTCTGGTGCGGGGGCTGGTCCGGCAAGCAGTTCCGGAGCCCAGGCCCTCTGGTGCGGGGGCTGGTCCGGCAAGCAGTTCAGGAGCCCAGGCCCTCTGGTGCGGGGGCTGGTCCGGCAAGCAGTTCCGGGGCCCAGGCCCTCTGGTGCGGGGGCTGGTCCGGCAAGCAGTTCCGGGTCCCAGGCCCTCTGGTGCGGGGGCTGGTCCGGAAAGCAGTTCTGGTCCGGCAAGCAGTTCCGGGGCCCAGGCCCTCTGGTGCAGGGGTTGGTCCGGCAAGCAGTTCCGGAGCCCAGGCCCTCTGGTGCAGGGGCTGGTCCGGCAAGCAGTTCCGGGGCCCAGGCCCTCTGGTGCAGGGACTGGTCCGGCAAGCAGTTCCGGGGCCCAGGCCCTCTGGTGCGGGGGCTGGTCCGGCAAGCAGTTCTGGTCCAGCAAGCAGTTCCGGGGCCCAGGCCCTCTGGTGCGGGGAGCTGGTCCGGCAAGCAGTTCCGGGGCCCAGGCCCTCTGGTGCGGGGGCTGGTCCGGCAAGCAGTTTCGGCTCCCAGGCCCTCTGGTGCGGGGGATGGTCCGGCAAGCAGTTCCGGGGCCCAGGCCCTCTGGTGCGGGGGCTGGTCCGGCAAGCAGTTCTGGTCCAGCAAGCAGTTCCGGGGCCCAGGCCCTCTGGTGCAGGGGCTGGTCCGGCAAGCAGTTCCGGAGCCCAGGCCCTCTGGTGCGGGGAGCTGGTCCGGCAAGCAGTTCCGGGGGCTGGTCCGGCAAGCAGTTCTGGTCCGGCAAGCAGTTCCGGGGCCCAGGCCCTCTGGTGCAGGGGCTGGTCCGGCAAGCAGTTCCGGGGCCCAGGCCCTCTGGTGCGGGGGCTGGTCCGGCAAGCAGTTCCGGGGCCCAGGCCCTCTGGTGCGGGGGCTGGTCCGGCAAGCAGTTCCGGGGCCCAGGTCCTCTGGTGCAGGGGCTGGTCCGGCAAGCAGTTCCGGGGCCCAGGCCCTCTGGTGCGGGGAGCTGGTCCGGCAAGCAGTTCCGGGGCACAGGCCCTCTGGTGCGGGGGCTGGTCCGGCAAGCAGTTCCGGGTCCCAGGCCCTTTGGTGCGGGGGCTGATCCGGCAAGCAGTTCCGGGGCCCAGGCCCTCTGGTGCGGGGGCTGGTCCGGCAAGCAGTTCCGGAGCCCAGGCCCTCTGGTGCGGGGGCTGGTCCGGCAAGCAGTTCAGGAGCCCAGGCCCTCTGGTGCGGGGGCTGGTCCGGCAAGCAGTTCCGGGGCCCAGGCCCTCTGGTGCGGGGGCTGGTCCGGCAAGCAGTTCCGGGTCCCAGGCCCTCTGGTGCGGGGGCTGGTCCGGAAAGCAGTTCTGGTCCGGCAAGCAGTTCCGGGGCCCAGGCCCTCTGGTGCAGGGGTTAGTCCGGCAAGCAGTTCCGGAGCCCAGGCCCTCTGGTGCAGGGGCTGGTCCGGCAAGCAGTTCCGGGGCCCAGGCCCTCTGGTGCAGGGACTGGTCCGGCAAGCAGTTCCGGGGCCCAGGCCCTCTGGTGCGGGGGCTGGTCCGGCAAGCAGTTCTGGTCCAGCAAGCAGTTCCGGGGCCCAGGCCCTCTGGTGCGGGGAGCTGGTCCGGCAAGCAGTTCCGGGGCCCAGGCCCTCTGGTGCGGGGGCTGGTCCGGCAAGCAGTTTCGGCTCCCAGGCCCTCTGGTGCGGGGGATGGTCCGGCAAGCAGTTCCGGGGCCCAGGCCCTCTGGTGCGGGGGCTGGTCCGGCAAGCAGTTCTGGTCCAGCAAGCAGTTCCGGGGCCCAGGCCCTCTGGTGCAGGGGCTGGTCCGGCAAGCAGTTCCGGAGCCCAGGCCCTCTGGTGCGGGGAGCTGGTCCGGCAAGCAGTTCCGGGGGCTGGTCCGGCAAGCAGTTCTGGTCCGGCAAGCAGTTCCGGGGCCCAGGCCCTCTGGTGCAGGGGCTGGTCCGGCAAGCAGTTCCGGGGCCCAGGCCCTCTGGTGCGGGGGCTGGTCCGGCAAGCAGTTCCGGGGCCCAGGCCCTCTGGTGCGGGGGCTGGTCCGGCAAGCAGTTCCGGGGCCCAGGTCCTCTGGTGCAGGGGCTGGTCCGGCAAGCAGTTCCGGGGCCCAGGCCCTCTGGTGCGGGGAGCTGGTCCGGCAAGCAGTTCCGGGGCCCAGGCCCTCTGGTGCGGGGGCTGTTCCGGCAAGCAGTTCCGGGGGCTGGTCCGGCAAGCAGTTCTGGTCCGGCAAGCAGTTCCGGGGCCCAGGCCCTCTGGTGCGGGGGCTGGTCCGGCAAGCAGTTCCGGGGCCGAGGCCCTCTGGTGCGGGGGCTGGTCCGGCAAGCAGTTCCGGGGCCCAGGCCCTCTGGTGCGGGGGCTGGTCCGGCAAGCAGTTCTGGTCCAGCAAGCAGTTCCGGGGCCCAGACCCTCTGGTGCAGGGGCTGGTCCGGCAAGCAGTTCCGGAGCCCAGGCCCTCTGGTGCGGGGAGCTGGTCCGGCAAGCAGTTCCGGGGTCCAGGCCCTCTGGTGCAGGGGCTGGTCCGGCAAGCAGTTCCGGGGCCCAGGCCCACTGGTGCGGGGGCTGGTCCGGCAAGCAGTTCCGGGGCCCAGGTCCTCTGGTGCAGGGGCTGGTCCGGCAAGCAGTTCCAGGGGCTGGTCCGGAAAGCAGTTCTGCTCCGGCAAGCAGTTCCGGGGCCCAGGCCCTCTGGTGCAGGGGCTGGTCCGGCAAGCAGGTCCGGGGCCCAGGCCCTCTGGTGCGGGGGCTGGTCCGGCAAGCAGTTCTGGTCTGGCAAGCAGTTCCGAGGCCCAGGCCCTCTGGTGCAGGGGCTGGTCCGGCAAGCAGTTCCGGAGCCCAGGCCCTCTGGTGCGGGGAGCTGGTCCGGCAAGCAGTTCCGGGGGCTGGTCCGGCAAGCAGTTCTGGTCCGGCAAGCAGTTCCGGGGCCCAGGCACTCTGGTGCGGGGGCTGGTCTGGCAAGCAGTTCTGGTCCGGCAAGCAGTTCCGGGGCCCAGGCAATCTGGTGCAGGGGCTGGTCCGGCAAGCAGTTCCGGGGCCCAGGCCCTCTGGTGCGGGGGCTGGTCCGGCAAGCAGTTCCGGGGCCCAGGCCCTCTGGTGCGGGGGGCTGGTCCGGCAAGCAGTTCCGGGTCCCAGGCCCTCTGGTGCGGGGGCTGGTCCGGCAAGCAGTTCCAGGTCCCAGGCCCTCTGGTGCGGGGGCTGGTCCGGCAAGCAGTTCCGGGGCCCAGGCCCTCTGGTGCGGGGGCTGGTCCGGCAACCAGTTCCGGGGCCCAGGCCCTCTGGTGCGGGGGCTGGTCCAGCAAGCAGTTCCGGAGCCCATGCCCTCTGTTGCGGGGGCTGGTCCGGCAAGCAGTTCCGGAGCCCAGGCCCTCTGGTGCGGGGGCTGGTCCGGCAAGCAGTTCCGGGTCCCAGGCCCTCTGGTGCGGGGGCTGGTCCGGCAAGCAGTTCCGGGTCCCAGGCCCTCTGGTGCGGGGGCTGGTCCGGCAAGCAGTTCTGGTCTGGCAAGCAGTTCCGGGGCCCAGGCCCTCTGGTGCAGGGGCTGGTCCGGCAAGCAGTTCCGGGTCCCAGGCCCTCTGGTGCGGGGGGCTGGTCCGGCAAGCATTTCCGGGTCCCAGGCCCTCTGGTGCGGGGGCTGGTCCGGCAAGCAGTTCCGGGTCCCAGGCCCTCTGGTGCGGGGGCTAGTCCGGCAAGCAGTTCCGGGGCCCAGGCCCTCTGGTGCGGGGGCTGGTCCAGGAAGCAGTTCCGGGGCCCAGGCCCTCTGGTGCGGGGGCTGGTCCGGCAAGCAGTTCCGGGGGCTGGTCCGGCAACCAGTTCTGGTCCGGCAAGCAGTTCCGGGGCCCAGGCCCTCTGGTGCAGGGGCTGCTCCAGCAAGGAGTTCCGGGGCCCAAGCCCTCTGGTGCAGGGGCTGGTCTGGCAAGCAGTTCCGGGGCCCAGGCCCTCTGGTGCGGGGGCTGGTCCGGCAAGCAGTTCCGGGGGCTGGTCCGGCAAGCAGTTCTGGTCCGGCAAGCAGTTCCGGGGCCCAGGCCCTCTGGTGCGGGGCTGGTCCGGCAAGCAGTTCCGGGGCCCAGGCCCTCTGGTGCGGGGGCTGGTCCGGCAAGCAGTTCCGGGGCCCAGGCCCTCTGGTGCGGGGGCTGGTCCGGCAAGCAGTTCCGGGGCCCAGGTCCTCTGGTGCAGGGGCTGGTCCGGCAAGCAGTTCCGGGGCCCAGGCCCTCTGGTGCGGGGGCTGGTCCGGCAAGCAGTTCCGGGGGCTGGTCCGGCAAGCAGTTCTGGTCCGGCAAGCAGTTCCGGGGCCCAGGCCCTCTGGTGCGGGGGCTGGTCCGGCAAGCAGTTCCGGGGCCGAGGCCCTCTGGTGCGGGGGCTGGTCCGGCAAGCAGTTCCGGGGCCGAGGCCCTCTGGTGCAGGGGCTGGTCCGGCAAGCAGTTCCGGAGTCCAGGCCCTCTGGTGCGGGGAGCTGGTCCGGCAAGCAGTTCCGGGGCCCAGGCCCTCTGGTGCAGGGGCTGGTCCGGCAAGCAGTTCCGGGGCCCAGGCCCTCTGGTGCGGGGAGCTGGTCCGGCAAGCAGTTCCGGGGCCCAGGCCCTCTGGGGCGGGGGCTGGTCCAGCAAGCAGTTCCGGGGGCTGGTCCGGCAAGCAGTTCTGGTCCGGCAAGCAGTTCCGGGGCCCAGGCCCTCTGGTGCGGGGCTGGTCCGGCAAGCAGTTCCGGGGCCCAGGCACTCTGGTGCGGGGGCTGGTCCGGCAAGCAGTTCTGGTCCGGCAAGCAGTTCCGGGGCCCAGGCCCTCTGGTGCGGGGGCTGGTCCGGCAAGAAGTTCCGGGGCCGAGGCCCTCTGGTGCGGGGGCTGGTCCGGCAAGCAGTTCCGGGGCCGAGGCCCTCTGGTGCGGGGGCTGGTCCCGCAAGAAGTTCCGGGGCCCAGGCCCTCTGGTGCAGGGGCTGGTCCGGCAAGCAGTTCTGGGGGCTGGTCCGGCAAGCAGTTCTGGTCCGGCAAGCAGTTCCGGGGCCCAGGCCCTCTGGTGCAGGGGCTGGTCCGGCAAGCAGTTGCGAGTCCCAGGCCCTCTGGTGCGGGGGCTGGTCCGGCAAGCAGTTCCGGGGCCCAGGCCCTCTGGTGCGGTGGCTGGTCCGGCAAGCAGTTCCGGGGCCCAGGCCCTCTGGTGCGGGGGCTGGTCCGGCAAGCAGTTCCAGAGCCCAGGCCCTCCGGTGCGGGGGCTGGTCCGGCAAGCAGTTCCGGAGCCCAGGCCCTCCGGTGCGGGGGCTGGTCCGGCAAACAGTTCCGGAGCCCAGGCCCTCCGGTGCGGGGGCTGGTCCGGCAAGCAGTTCCGGAGCCCAGGCCCTCCGGTGCAGGGGCTGGTCCGGCAAGCAGTTCCGGAGCCCAGGCCCTCCGGTGCAGGGGCTGGTCCGGCAAGCAGTTCCGGAGCCCAGGCCCTCCGGTGCAGGGGCTGGGCAGGCAAGGAGTTCCGGAGCCCAGGCCCTCCGGTGCAGGGGCTCGGCAGGCAAGCAGTTCCGGAGCCCAGGCCCTCCGGTGCAGGGGCTTGGCAGGCAAGCAGTTCCGGAGCCCAGGCCCTCCGGTGCAGGGGCTGGGCATGCAAGGAGTTCCGGAGCCCAGGCCCTCCGGTGCGGGGGCTGGTCCGGCAAGCAGTTCCAGAGCCCAGGCCCTCCGGTGCGGGGGCTGGTCCGGCAAGCAGTTCCGGAGCCCAGGCCCTCCGGTGCGGGGGCTGGTCCGGCAAGCAGTTCCGGGGCCCAGGCCCCCTGGTGCGGGGGCTGGTCCGGCAAGCAGTTCCGGGGCCCAGGCCCTCTGGTGCGGGGGCTGGTCCGTCAAGCAGTTCCGGGGCCCAGGCCCTCCGGTGCGGGGGCTGGTCCGGCAAGCAGTTCCAGAGCCCAGGCCCTCCGGTGCGGGGGCTGGTCCGGCAAGCAGTTCCGGAGCCCAGGCCCTCCGGTGCAGGGGCTGGTCCGGCAAGCAGTTCCGGAGCCCAGGCCCTCAGGTGCAGGGGCTGGTCCGGCAAGCAGTTCCGGAGCCCAGGCCCTCCGGTGCAGGGGCTGGTCCGGCAAGCAGTTCCGGGGCCCAGGCCCTCTGGTGCAGGGGCTGGTCCAGCAAGCAGTTCGGGGCCCAGGCCCTCTGGTGCGGGGGCTGGTCCGGCAAGCAGTTCCGGGGCCCAGGCCCTCTGGTGCGGGGGTTGGTCCGGCAAGCAGTTCCGGGGCCCAGGCCCTCTGGTGCGGGGGCTGGTCCGGCAAGCAGTTCCGGGGCCCAGGCCCTCTGGTGCTGGGGCTGGTCCGGCAAGCGGTTCCGGGTCCCAGGCCCTCTGGTGCGGGGGCTGGTCCGGCAAGCGGTTCCGGGTCCCAGGCCCTCTGGTGCGGGCGCTGGTCCGGCAAGCGGTTCCGGGTCCCAGGCCCTCTGGTGCGGGGGCTGGTCCGTCAAACAGTTCCGGGGCCCAGGCACTCTGGTGCGGGGGCTGGTCCGGCAAGCAGTTCCGGGGCCCAGGCCCTGTGGTGCGGGGGCTGGTCCGGCAAGCAGTTCCGGGGCCCAGGCCCTCTGGTGCGGGGGCTGGTCCGGCAAGCAGTTCTGGTCCGGTAAGCAGTTCCGGGGCCCAGGCCCTCTGGTGCAGGGGCTGGTCCGGCAAGCAGTTCCGGGGCCCAGGCCCTCTGGTGCAGGGGCTGGTCCGGCAAGCAGTTCCGGGGCCCAGGCCCTCTGGTGCGGGGGCTGGTCCAGCAAGCAGTTCCGGGGCCCAGGCCCTCTGGTGCGGGGGCTGGTCCGGCAAGCAGTTCCGGGGCCCAGGCCCTCTGGTGCGGGGGCTGGTCTGGCAAGCAGTTCCGGGGCCCAGGCCCTCCGGTGCGGGGGCTGGTCCGGCAAGCAGTTCCGGGGCCCAGGCCCCCTGGTGCGGGGGCTGGTCCGGCAAGCAGTTCCGGGGCCCAGGCCCTCTGGTGCGGGGGCTGGTCCGGCAAGCAGTTCCGGGGCCCAGGCCCTCCGGTGCGGGGGCTGGTCCGGCAAGCAGTTCCAGAGCCCAGGCCCTCCGGTGCGGGGGCTGGTCCGGCAAGCAGTTCCGGAGCCCAGGCCCTCCGGTGCAGGGGCTGGTCCGGCAAGCAGTTCCGGAGCCCAGGCCCTCAGGTGCAGGGGCTGGTCCGGCAAGCAGTTCCGGAGCCCAGGCCCTCCGGTGCAGGGGCTGGTCCGGCAAGCAGTTCCGGGGCCCAGGCCCTCTGGTGCAGGGGCTGGTCCAGCAAGCAGTTCGGGGCCCAGGCCCTCTGGTGCGGGGGCTGGTCCGGCAAGCAGTTCCGGGGCCCAGGCCCTCTGGTGCGGGGGTTGGTCCGGCAAGCAGTTCCGGGGCCCAGGCCCTCTGGTGCGGGGGCTGGTCCGGCAAGCAGTTCCGGGGCCCAGGCCCTCTGGTGCTGGGGCTGGTCCGGCAAGCGGTTCCGGGTCCCAGGCCCTCTGGTGCGGGGGCTGGTCCGGCAAGCGGTTCCGGGTCCCAGGCCCTCTGGTGCGGGCGCTGGTCCGGCAAGCGGTTCCGGGTCCCAGGCCCTCTGGTGCGGGGGCTGGTCCGTCAAACAGTTCCGGGGCCCAGGCACTCTGGTGCGGGGGCTGGTCCGGCAAGCAGTTCCGGGGCCCAGGCCCTGTGGTGCGGGGGCTGGTCCGGCAAGCAGTTCCGGGGCCCAGGCCCTCTGGTGCGGGGGCTGGTCCGGCAAGCAGTTCTGGTCCGGTAAGCAGTTCCGGGGCCCAGGCCCTCTGGTGCAGGGGCTGGTCCGGCAAGCAGTTCCGGGGCCCAGGCCCTCTGGTGCAGGGGCTGGTCCGGCAAGCAGTTCCGGGGCCCAGGCCCTCTGGTGCGGGGGCTGGTCCAGCAAGCAGTTCCGGGGCCCAGGCCCTCTGGTGCGGGGGCTGGTCCGGCAAGCAGTTCCGGGGCCCAGGCCCTCTGGTGCGGGGGCTGGTCTGGCAAGCAGTTCCGGGGCCCAGGCCCTCTGGTGCGGGGGCTGGTCCGGCAAGCAGTTCCGGGGGCTGGTCCGGCAAGCAGTTCTGGTCCAGCAAGCAGTTCCGGGGCCCAGGTCCTCTGGTGCGGGGGCTGGTCCGGCAAGCAGTTCCGGGGGCTGGTCCGGCAAGCAGTTCTGGTCCAGCAAGCAGTCCCGTGGGCCAGGCCCTCTGGTGCGGGGGCTGGTCCGGCAAGCAGTTCCGGGGCCCAGGCCCTCTGGTGCGGGGAGCTGGTCCGGCAAGCAGTTCCGGGGCCCAGGCCCTCTGGTGCGGGGGCTGGTCCGGCAAGCAGTTCCGGGTCCCAGGCCCTCTGGTGCGGGGGCTGGTCCGGCAAGCAGTTCCGGGTCCCAGGCCCTCTGGTGCGGGGGCTGGTCCGGCAAGCAGTTCCAGGGCCCAGGCCCTCTGGTGCGGGGGCTGGTCCGGCAAGCAGTTCCGGGTCCCAGGCCCTCTGGTGCGGGGGCTGGTCCGGCAAGCAGTTCCGGGGCCCAGGCCCTCTGGTGCGGGGGCTGGTCCGGCAAACAGTTCCGGGGCCCAGGCCCTCTGGTGCGGGGGCTGGTCCGGCAAGCAGTTCCGGGGCCCAGGCCCTCTGGTGCGGGGCTGGTCCGGCAAGCAGTTCCGGGGCCCAGGCCCTCTGGTGCAGGGGCTGCTCCGGCAAGCAGTTCCGGGGCCGAGGCCCTCTGGTGCGGGGGTTGGTCCGGCAAGCAGTTCCGGGGGCCCAGGCCCTCTGGTGCGGGGGCTGGTCCGGCAAGCAGTTCCGGGGCCCAGGCCCTCTGGTGCGGGGGCTGGTCCGGCAAGCAGTTCTGGTCCGGTAAGCAGTTCCGGGGCCCAGGCCCTCTGGTGCAGGGGCTGCTCCGGCAAGCAGTTCCGGGGCCGAGGCCCTCTGGTGCGGGGGCTGGTCCGGCAAGCAGTTCCGGGGGCTGGTGAGGCAAGCAGTTCTGGTCCGGCAAGCAGTTCCGGATCCCAGGCCCTCTGGTGCGGGGGCTGGTCCGGCAAGCAGTTCCGGGGCCCAGGCCCTCTGGTGCGGGGGCTGGTCCGGCAAGCAGTTCCGGGGCCGAGGCCCTCTGGTGCGGGGGCTGGTCCGGCAAGCAGTTCCGGGGGCTGGTGAGGCAAGCAGTTCTGGTCCGGCAAGCAGTTCCGGATCCCAGGCCCTCTGGTGCGGGGGCTGGTCCGGCAAGGAGTTCCGGGGCCCAGGCCCTCTGGTGCGGGGGCTGGTCCGGCAAGCAGTTCCGGGTCCCAGGCCCTCTGGTGTGGGGGCTGATCCGGCAAGCAGTTCCGGGGCCCAGGCCCTCTGGTGCGGGGGTTGGTCCGACAAGCAGTTCCGGGGCTCAGGCCCTCTGGTGCGGGGGCTGGTCCGGCAAGCAGTTCTGGTCCGGCAAGCAGTTCCGGGGCCCAGGCCCTCTGGTGCAGGGGCTGGTCCGGCAAGCAGTTCCGGGTCCCAGGCCCTCTGGTGCGGGGACTGGTCCGGCAAGCAGTTCCGGGGCCCAGGCCCTCTCTTGCGGGGGCTGGTCCGGCAAGCAGTTCCGGGGGCTGGTGAGGCAAGCAGTTCTGGTCCGGCAAGCAGTTCCGGGGCCCAGGCCCTCTGGTGCGGGGGCTGGTCCGGCAACCAGTTCCATGGCCCAGGCCCTCTGGTGCGGGGGCTGGTCCGGCAAGCAGTTCCGGGGGCTGGTCCGGCAAGCAGTTCTGGTCCGGCAAGCAGTTCCGGGGCCCAGGCCCTCTGGTACAGGGGTTGGTCCGGCAAGCAGTTCCGGGGCCCAGGCCCTCTGGTGCGGGGGCTGGTCCGGCAAGCAGTTCCGGGTCCCAGGCCCTCTGGTGCGGGGGCTGGTCCGGCAAGCAGTTCCGGGGCCCAGGCCCTCTGGTGCGGGGGCTGGTCCGGCAAGCAGTTCCGGGGCCCAGGCCCTCTGGTGCGGGGGCTGGTCCGGCAAGCAGTTCCGGGTCCCAGGCCCTCTGGTGCGGGGACTGGTCCGGCAAGCAGTTCCGGGGCCCAGGCCCTCTCTTGCGGGGGCTGGTCCGGCAAGCAGTTCCGGGGCCCAGGCCCTCTGGTGCGGGGGCTGGTCCGGCAAGCAGTTCTGGTCCGGCAAGCAGTTCCGGGGCCCAGGCCCTCTGGTGCAGGGGCTGGTCCGGCAAGCAGTTCCGGGGCCCAGGCCCTCTGGTGCGGGGGCCTGGTCCGGCAAGCAGTTCCGGGGGCTGGTCCGGCAAGCAGTTCTGGTCCGGCAAGCAGTTCCGGGGCCCAGGCCCTCTGGTGCAGGGGTTGGTCCGGCAAGCAGTTCCGGGGCCCAGGCCCTCTGGTGCGGGGGCTGGTCCGGCAAGCAGTTCCGGGTCCCAGGCCCTCTGGTGCGGGGGCTGGTCCGGCAAGCAGTTCCGGGGCTCAGGCCCTCCGGTGCGGGGGCTGGTCCGGCAAGCAGTTCCGGGGCCCAGGCCCTCTGGTGCGGGGGCTGGTCCGGCAAGCAGTTCCGGGGGCTGGTCCGGCAACCAGTTCTGGTCCGGCAAGCAGTTCCGGGGCCAAGGCCCTCCGGTGCAGGGGCTGGTCCGGCAAGCAGTTCCGGGTCCCAGGCCCTCCGGTGCGGGGGCTGGTCCGGCAAGCAGTTCCGGGTCCCAGGCCCTCCGGTGCGGGGGCTGGTCCGGCAAGCAGTTCCGGGGCCCAGGCCCTCTGGTGCGGGGGCTGGTCCGGCAAGCAGTTCGGGGGGCTGGTCCGGCAACCAGTTCTGGTCCGGCAAGCAGTTCCGGGGCCCAGGCCCTCCGGTGCAGGGGCTGGTCCGGCAAGCAGTTCCGGGTCCCAGGCCCTCTGGTGCGGGGGCTGGTCCGGCAAGCAGTTCCGGGTCCCAGGCCCTCTGGTGTGGGGGCTGGTCCGGCAAGCAGTTCCGGGGCCCAGGCCCTCTGGTGCGGGGGCTGGTCCGGCAAGCAGTTCCGGGGCCCAGGCCCTCTGGTGCGGGGGCTGGTCCGGCAAGCAGTTCCGGGGCCCAGGCCCTCTGGTGCGGGGGCTGGTCCGGCAAGCAGTTCCGGGTCCCAGGCCCTCTGGTGCGGGGGCTGGTCCGGCAAGCAGTTCCGGGGCCCAGGCCCTCTGGTGCGGGGGCTGGTCCGGCAAGCAGTTCTGGTCCGGCAAGCAGTTCCGGGGCCCAGGCCCTCTGGTGCAGGGGCTGGTCCGGCAAGCAGTTCCGGGTCCCAGGCCCTCTGGTGCGGGGGCTACTCCGGCAAGCAGTTCCGGGGCCCAGGCCCTCTGGTGCGGGGGCTGGTCCGGCAAGCAGTTCCGGGGCCCAGGCCCTCTGGTGCGGGGGCTGGTCCGGCAAGCAGTTCTGCTCCGGCAAGCAGTTCCGGGGCCCAGGCCCTCTCGTGCAGGGGCTGGTCCGGCAAGCAGTTCCGGGTCCCAGGCCCTCTGGTGCGGGGGCTGGTCCGGCAAGCAGTTCCGGGGCCCAGGCCCTCTGGTGCGGGGGCTGGTCCAGCAAGCAGTTCTGGTCCGGTAAGCAGTTCCGGGGCCCAGGCCCTCTGGTGCAGGGGCTGGTCCGGCAAGCAGTTCCGGGGCCCAGGCCCTCTGGTGCGGGGGCCTGGTCCGGCAAGCAGTTCCGGGGCCCAGGAACTCTGGTGCGGGGGCCTGGTCCGGCAAGCAGTTCCGGGGCCCAGGCCCTCTGGTGCGGGGGCTGGTCCGGCAAGCAGTTCCGGGGCCCAGGCCCTCTGGTGCGGGGGCTGGTCCGGCAACCAGTTCCATGGCCCAGGCCCTCTGGTGCGGGGGCTGGTCCGGCAAGCAGTTCCGGGGGCTGGTCCGGCAAGCAGTTCTGGTCCGGCAAGCAGTTCCGGGGCCCAGGCCCTCTGGTGCAGGGGTTGGTCCGGCAAGCAGTTCCGGGGCCCAGGCCCTCTGGTGCGGGGGCTGGTCCGGCAAGCAGTTCCGGGTCCCAGGCCCTCTGGTGCGGGGGCTGGTCCGGCAAGCAGTTCCAGGGCCCAGGCCCTCTGGTGCGGGGGCTGGTCCGGCAAGCAGTTCCGGGGCCCAGGCCCTCTGGTGCGGGGGCTGGTCCGGCAAGAAGTTCCAGGGCCCAGGCCCTCTGGTGCGGGGGCTGGTCCGGCAAGCAGTTCCGGGGCCCAGGCCCTCTGGTGCGGGGGCTGGTCCGGCAAGCAGTTCTGGTCCGGCAAGCAGTTCCGGGGCCCAGGCCCTCTGGTGCGGGGGCTGGTCCGGCAAGCAGTTCTGGTCCGGCAAGCAGTTCCGGGGCCCAGGCCCTCTGGTGCGGGGGCTGGTCCGGCAAGCAGTTCTGGTCCAGCAAGCAGTTCCGGGGCCCAGGCCCTCTGCTGCAGGGGCTGGTCCGGCAAGCAGTTCCGGGGCCCAGGCCCTCTGGTGCGGGGAGCTGGTCCGGCAAGCAGTTCCGGGGCCCAGGCCCTCTGGTGCGGGGGCTGGTCCGGCAAGCAGTTCCGGGTCCCAGGCCCTCTGGTGCGGGGGCTGGTCCGGCAAGCAGTTCCGGGGCCCAGGCCCTCTGGTGCGGGGGCTGGTCCGGCAAGCAGTTCCGGGGCCCAGGCCCTCTGGTGCGGGGGCTGGTCCGGCAAGCAGTTCCGGGGCCCAGGCCCTCTGGTGCGGGGGCTGGTCCGGCAAGCAGTTCCGGGGCCCAGGCCCTCTGGTGCGGGGGCTGGTCCGGCAAGCAGTTCCGGGGCCGAGGCCCTCTGGTGCGGGGGCTGGTCCGGCAAGCAGTTCCGGGGCCCAGGCCCTCTGGTGCGGGGGCTGGTCCAGCAAGCAGTTCCGGGGGCTGGTCCGGCAACCAGTTCTGGTCCGGCAAGCAGTTCCGGGGCCCAGGCCCTCTGGTGCAGGGGCTGCTCCGGCAAGCAGTTCCGGGGCCCAGGCCCTCTGGTGCAGGGGCTGGTCCGGCAAGCAGTTCCAGGGCCCAGGCCCTCTGGTGCGGGGGGCTGGTCCGGCAAGCAGTTCCGGGGCCCAGGCCCTCTGGGGCGGGGGCTGGTCCAGCAAGCAGTTCCGGGGGCTGGTCCGGCAACCAGTTCTGGTCCGGCAAGCAGTT